>JAAGEH010000014.1:3095846-3127213 GCA_011751065.1 Lasiurus cinereus | reverse complement strand
TTTTTTTAAGGAGTCCTGTACTGATAGAAACCAGAAGTCTATTATCACTAGGGAAAGAGCAGAATGGTCATTCCAAAAAATACCTCTATAGACATGAGAAAACGTACTGCCCCAGGATTTTGGAAGATGTATAAGAGTATTCACAAAGTCCTACTTTCATTTAGTGTTTCTCTAAATGTTCATGTTTTTATTCCTATATCAATTTCAAGATTCCATATAATTGATTAGTGTCTTATCATCTCTGAAAATCTTACTAATGGGGGAATGTTGGAAAATATTGTAGTTATAATAATTTCCCCTACCATCTAAAGTCTTCAACCCTAACTAATCATTAAATACCAAATCATAAAAAAAAAACACAAAACTGATTTGTTAAAAGCTTCTAAAATTAAGAATACATCCTTCTGCATTTTGGTCAGTACATAATCCAGCAAAGATCTTTGATCACAATAACCATTAAACAAATAGCCATTTAATAATACCTGTTAGAAATGAATGCTCTAAAGATGGAAATTTTCCAGCCTTGCCAGGGCTGACCATCAGTCTCTGGGTGAAGGATGAATGATTAATCTGACGTACGTTTCTGTGAAAGAGAGGCTAAGGGACTGCTTGGCTATTGGAACCAAGCAGCAGCCCTGTTCACCTGCCTCCTTAGGCTTTTATTGTAATAACAGCTTGAACTAAAATTAACTATTAATTACTAGCAGCAGGGTAAGCATCCTTGAGTAGACACATGTGTCTGTAGTGTCCTTTAAGCAAAGACATGTCTAAGTAAACACTCAGGGGCTCAGACTTGTTTGGAAAAGTCAAGGCAGGGACAGGTGCCTTCAGCCAACTTCTATCCCATGCCTCCCCATACAGCCTTACTATTAGAGTACAAAAATGCCAGGAGAGATGTGATGCCTTAAATGTTACCTCAGGATTTTTGAGTGTTATAATTGCATTATAATTTCAAAGTAATAATATACATGTACACACACACACACACACACATATGTATAGACATATATCAAAATGGAGAAATATGTTTAATTAACCGGGACACCATAATGGCTTGACTGGACAGGAGGAGATTGTGCATTCAGTGTCAGAAGTGGGTGGCAGGGCTTCCACATGCCTGTGTTGTGGGAAAGAGCCTGATCAGTAGAAGCCAGGGCTGCTTCAAGGGATAGAGAGGGAGGCATAGCAGGACTGGCAGCAGCCTTGGCTGCTGTGGGGTCCAGGGAGTGAGGCAGGGCTGGATTGGTGACTCAAGGGTGGGTGGCACCACATGATTTTGAATTGCATGCTGGGCTCCTAGTAAAATATAAACCGGATATTGAAAATAATTTCATTTTCAATTCTAATTCAATATTAAAAAATAAAATTTGCTAGCTCATTAGAATTTACAATGTCATTACATATATTAACTGGTAAGTTAATACAAATTCTATTTATTTATTATGTGTATTACCAATTTTGGCTTATATTCAAAAGAACTGATACTTAACATATAGTACATAATCCTTAATATCAAACAACAAACTCTGGTATGATTCTGAATGCCAGGTATGACTTATCTTTATATTAGACCATACTGCTATTTCAGTTAGATATATGGCCAATCTCTCATTTTTGTATTTAGAATTTGTAAAACAGATAGGACAGCTCCTAACATATGGGCATGGTAAATGTTACAATTTCTAACACTTTGCAAAGAATATGTCTTTGTTAAGATGAAGGCAGCTGTAAGAACTCTACCAATCATTTATTTTATGCCCATAAATTTGTTAAAGTTGTACTTGTGCAGTGTTACAAAACCTTTTTCAAAAACTTTGACATTGACAAGTAGTAAATAGTATGAAATAGAATATCAGAAATGAATCAAAATTGTTTTCCAACTACAATGTGTTTTTGTAAGTTCTATATTAACTAAAACATTGATTTTTCTTTCTAAATAATCCTCTGCCACTGCTTTGAGAAATATCTCGTTGTTCATATCCTTGTATTAATTATAGTCTCCCAGTTCCTATACACATTTAACAGTAACAATCTTTGACTCTCTTTCATTGAATTAACCTTCATATACTCTGTTTATCCTTAAAATTATTCAATTTCCAGGATTTCTAATTAGACATTCTAGCTCTGGCCAGCGCTTTTAATAATCTTATTCTTCCCATCTCCCCAAGCACTTGGTGACCTCACACGTTACCTAAAATAATTTCTACTTCAATTATCACTGCATATAAGAATCCAAAACCACCTCTCTTTTTCTGTTTCACTCTGAAAAAAAATTGGCTCTCCTAGCTCATTGTAAAATCATTTAGAATGTCATTCTTCACATTCTCTCTTCTATTCACCAACTGCTTTCCAATTCCCTACTCATTGCATTCTAGTTTCTGCTTTCGTACATTATTGAAATTAATTTTCTCAGGGCACTCATTTATTTCTTAATTATCTTTGCCTTATTCATATCCCACGGCATTATGAAAAAAAAAACAAATGGAATGTCAATCATGAATATGGATCTAAATAGTGAGGTTTATAAAAGATGGGCAACCATTTATTTAAAAATTATAGTTTTTAAAAAAGTTTTTAAATGAAAAATTATATATTTTAAATGTCTGTGAACTGAGCTTTGAGTTTTTGTTGTTGTTGTTTTTGTGTATAACGAGAAAAAAACGTAGTGGCAGTAAAGATTCAATAACCATTGTTTGAGAGGAATCAGCATAACATAACAAAACAACAAAGAATAATTAAGTGTATGAAATTTATTTTAGAACTCAAATTATATATGGATTTAAACCAATACATAGATACTTAGAAGTGGTTTGAGTTTATCAAATTTAACTTGGACGAACTAAGTTTATATATACAAGTGATGTCTATAAATGTGTAAATAAATGGGTTATATATCTAATAGGTAAGAAAATAAAATCTGCCCAGAGAACACAAAATAAATAATATCAAAATTTAAGTATGGCTCTGGCTAGAAGACAGGTCCCCAAATGTGGTTACGAACCCTCAGGAGTGAAAAAGGCAATCAATCCACAGTAGAAGTAGGAAAAACTTATTCAAATTTATATTTTTTATATTGAAATTAAAAAATAAACAAGTCAAATTTATTAGCAAATTATGATACTAATACATATACATATCCATGCCTATCTATACATATATATATTAATATTTATATCTATATCAGCTATAATCTATCTATAAAAATAACTTTAGTTCTTTAATGAATAATGGTTATCATTATCATCCTTAGTCATGCTTATATTTCAGAGATTTCTGGAAAATAGTTATTCTGAAAATGGCCATATCAATATACATTATATTATATTTTTTTTACATAAATTAAAAAAATGTTTTAAGAAACTATTTCTAAAACCACTAAGAATGGAAGCAAACAAGCAACATGCAAATGAAAAGCTTATTTTCATATACATACATATATATATATATATATATATATATATATGATCATGGGAAGGGAACAATAATGATTATATCTGGCAATAAATATTAGAAGAAAAACTTTAAAAACCTTGAATTTTTTTAATAGTGATAAGCTCTATTTATTGTGTCAAAATCCTAGCATGAAAATTCTGTTATTTTTTCTTTCTTTCTTTTTTTTTTTTTTGTCATATAAGATACACTAGAGGCCCAATGCATGAAATTTGTGCAAGAGTAGACATTCCTTTCCCTGGTTGCCAGCCCTGGCTTCCCCCGTCACCTGGGACTCGGGCTTGGTCGTCTGGAAGGATTATACTTTTATAATTATAGATGTCATTTTAGCACAATAGTATAAGGCATCTGACTTATACTATGTGTTTTATATATGTTGCCAATGCTGAAAACATTGATAATTGAGTGATATAAAAACTGGGGGATAATTTTGTTAAATAATTGATCAATAAATGTACAAGAATTTTTGAGAAACACAAAGGCAATAGGTAAGAATGTCAATGAAGGTTTAGCTTTGTTCTTTATTAGTTGAAAGAGACAGTTTGATACCACTAACTATTATAGCTACAAATGTGATAAATATGATTAGCAAAAGATATATAAACATATAATGGAGATTTTATGGCATAGTCAAGAATTTTTAAAAACCTAAATTGTAATTGAATGCCAGTTGTCCCAAATTTATTGGCTGTCATTTAGAATGCACAGTGAATTGAAGGATGGAAGATTCTTCAGTATTGTTTCTTTCTATAGTTAGAGATTCAACTTGGTATAAGGAATATGGAAGTGCTATTCTCTTAGTAACTTAACATTTTCTTATAACTATTATGAGTTGGAAGCAAAGTTATGTACAAATACAATATGATGTCTTTTAGGAATTTATAGATGATAACAAATCAGGATGTACTAAAATAAACAAGCGCAATAAAAATGTGATCAACAAAAATAAATGAATTTTGTGTCTTTGGAATATATTTTATTAAAAAAAAGAGAGTAAGAAAAGCATTAAAAAAAACTGTGAGATCCAAAGGACAAAAAACAAAAGCAAAGTCAGCTGCTCAGGGCTTTTAAATACTCTATGTGTTTTTGTTTAGCAAATGGTTACACAGCAACAGGCCCTTTTCTTAGAGTTGTACAAATATTAATTCATCTAATATTTATAACGACCTTGTGATATAGGTACTAATATTAACAGCAATTTTCAGAGGGTAGGATGGAGGAATGGAGGTGGGATATGATTTCAAATGTAGAGCTCTATTGGCATGAGCCTACCTACCACACATAATGAATCACTATGTGAATTGTCTATCTCTTTACTTGATCAGTTGGTTAAAAACATGGATCCTAATAGAATTCCCCAATAAAGTTGAGGAATCAAGCATTATTTTTTTTATTCTAAAGAAACTCATAAAATGATTTAGAGAGATAGGAATGTTCTGGGGTGAGTATCATATGATTCTCTCATATACCTTTAGTTGTATCTACAAAAATAATCAGAACATGGCATTGAGAAAGTTGATGAGGGAAAGCACAAGCACCATAGAAAGCACTGAAATTTCTACCTACCCAAGGCTGGCATAAGGTAGGTAATACTATCATTGATAACTGCTCCTTGATTTTATTGGAAATGTTGTACTCTCAGACTGGAAGAAGCCGAATAGTGCTTCATAATTGCCAGAGATAAGTTAGGCCTCAGGTTTTAACATCAGGGATTTGAGGCTGTGGTTAAGTGATATTGAAGTATCAGTAACTAAAATAATTGAATACAACACTAAGGGACCACTTAATTTATACAGTAGGAACTAGAGGTCTTTTAAACAGATATAGTTTTGGTTGCCATGAAAATTAATGGCCTCTGCTCCAGTTTCCATACATGAATAAGCTCACAGATCCAGCACTTCCCAAAGGAAAATTATATGATCCCAAGAAAAGACCTTCAATCACACTGCAAATTTGCACATACTATAAATCTTATTCTTAACCTTCCCCAAAAGAACCAAAGCTCTTTACTAAGATAGCAGGGCTCTAGGAAAAGAAAAATAAACTGATCTTGGAACTTTTTGAAGATATCTCTAAACTGATGATTTTTTTCTCAAAAACCAGAATAACATGCAGCCTGCTGGTCAGACTTAAGAGCTCAGGATGCTCAGGTAGGTGTGATTGAACCCAAAAAATGTGTTGAAATGACCCCAGTGTATAAAAAGTCAGTGAATGAAAGATTAGACTAGATATAATTAGAAATGTCAGACGCCTTCAATTTGCTACCTAAAACTTTGAATCATATTTATTATAGAAGAAAAGGCCAGTTATATAGGCCAAGTGCCAGGGAGATCCAACTCTGTAGCAAAATTCAAACCAAAAGCAATACTGCAGCCCTAAGTGAATGATAAAGCTATTCAAAATTAACATTTTAAAATATTCTTCTTTTATTAATTAATGGGGTGACATTGGTTAATAAAATGATGCAGGTTTCAAGTGTGTAATTCTATAATACATTATCTGTATATTATATTGTGGGTTTACTACCCAAAGTCAAATCCCTTCTGTTACCATATATTTGAGCCCCTTAACTCTTTACTATCTCTGCCCAACCCCACTATCTTGCTAGTAAACACCATTTTATTGCTATGACTATGTGAAGTTTTTATTTTTTTTATAAATTTATTTATGGCTTTCAGATTTATAAACAATATATGAGTAAAATCATATTTATTCCCACACACGACTGTGTTCTGCAAAGACTAAGTTAACATATTAAATGTTTGTGTGTGTGCACACACTGCTCTAAAGGAAGTATCTGGAAAATAACCAAATTTTATAAAATAAAGTACTGTTAATAGCCAATTGTTCAAAGGAAAACTGCAAGTAAAATTAGAAAATACTTTGAACTGAATGATAAGGAAAACACAACATATTAATACTTGGCAATGTGCATAAATAAATGTTTAAGGGAAAACCATATATTTAAATGTTATAATAGAAAAAGGGAGATAGAAATTATCTGATTCTACTTTAAGAAATTAGAAAAATTAGAGAACATTAAAAAATAAATAATAGAACATATTTAAAAAAATAACAAAAGAAAGAAATTGTTTTTAAAAGCTCAGAAATGTGGTGACAGTTAACTATATTGTAAAAAAGTTAAAACACTAATGGAGACAATGCAAATTACTGAAATTAAAAATGAAAGATTTACTATTACAGAGTAAACACACTGTAAAAGGATGAAAAGGAATATTATAAACAGATTTTATGTAACTAATGGCTTAGATAAAATGAATAAATCCCTTGATACAGAAGATATTGAAACTGACATACAAAGAAGGAATCTGACCAGCTCTATATATTGATTAAATAATTGAAGTGTTACTTTGCAAAGAAAGTTTGCATTAAATTATAAGAGGAGATGAAGGTGGGGGTAATGAAATGACTATTTGATGAAGAGACCTTAGAGATGAGGGAGGAGAGAAGATAAAGGAAAGAGTAATTATGCTATAGGAGCAATATATGTAAAAGTGCCTAATAGAAAAATATCTTTGTTTATCTTGAGGAATTAAAAGAATATCAGTGATTTTGGAGTGTGGTAAGGCGCAGTGAAGGAAGAGATCATTTGTAAAGGTTGATTAAGGGTATTCTGAGACTCATAGATTAAAAATACATGTAATAACAAAATATAAACAGACTCACAGAAAGCAGACTGACATCTGTCAGAGGGGAGGAGGGTTGTGAAGCTATCATGAAAAAAGTGGCAGTATTAAAAAATACATGTAATAAACTATTGTGTCTTAAATAATTAATTTAAGATAAGTTACAAATAGAATATATAAATACAATATTAAAGTCCTTCATGTATTTATTCTAAAGTCATTTCATTAAAGGTCATTCCTATTGCAATCTTATCTGATAATTTATTCACTCAACCCCTGTATGTTGAAACTTTCTATTTAACCTTCTTTGCTAATTTGTTTTTCTCCTTTACCTATTTTTTTTTAATCTGTCTTCTCTACTGGAGTATAAACTTCATAAAGGCAGTTTTTAGAACTTTTTTTACTGATTACTGCGTTCTCTGTGGTTAGAGAAGTTGATGGTACATAATAAATTACCAATAGTTTTTAAGGAATTACTGATTAACAGCTGAAACATGTATAGTGCGTGGTCATTAAATTAAAATGCAAAATTTGTGGCTGTCAACTCAAAAGAAAGTATAGATGATTTCTTATTAACAACAACAACAAAATAATGTAGACCTATAATTTTAGGACAATACATTTCTCTATAGGATCTCATGCCTGAAAATGTTTCATAATGAGCAGTGTGTCTTGAACAATTTTAAGCAAAAGGAGAATGACTTTTAAGTATCTTTTCCCAAGGACTATGAATGGGATAAACTATCTAATTTCAGGTGAATAGTGATCATGATCAGTCCTTAAATACCAACTCTAATAGGCCACATTATTTAAAGCTAATATGGATGGAGGCCATGTTTCTGCAGGTAAGCTATTCATGCACTTCAGACACTTCCTGGTGCACACTAATTACACTGTTAAGAGCGTGTCAAACCCAGACAACAAAGGTAAAGGAAGATATTTGCAAATTTGAAAATGAGAACAAATGTCCCCCTTCACATTTGGCTAGCATAATAATGTGTGACCTTTCCAACCAATGGACTATAGAATGAAGAAGATGGTTAGGTTTATTATCTGTCTAATTAAGGCATATAATTTTGACAGACAATTGTATAGTAAGAAGGCTATTAGAATATAAAGTGGATGCTACTATATCTAATGTTAATTACACAAATGATTATCACACTAACAAAATTGACCAATGTAAAATGGAGGCAGGAGGGGTCCCAGCTTAAGCATATATGTTACTACTTCCTAAATTTGTAAGTTTTACCAAGTTACCAAATATCTCTAAACTCTTTTTCCTAACTGTGCAATCAAAATATATCACAATTCAAATGGGATTTTTATGAATACTGATATATATATATACACACACACATACATATATATATATATATATAATGCCATCATAGTAGTTGCTTTATTATGACCATATGCTAATCATTTCTTCTCTATTATGCATGGTAAATGGCTAGGCAATATTTGCAGCATGTTAAATTACAGTGGTACCTCGAGATACGAGTTAAATTTCTTCCGTAACCTTGCTCGTATATCAAGTTGCTTGTATCTCAAAACAAATTTCCCCATGGAAATCAATTGAAATGCCGTTAATCCGTTCCAGCCCCCAAAATGCCACCCCAGTTGTTCTTGTTAAGTGTTTTTGAATAAGAAAAATGTATTTATAAATTACAAATATTGTATAAAAACATAATAAAAGAGAATGTAAAGGAATAAACTGGTTTTATAAAGTGTATTTACCTATTCGTTACACTCTTAATGCTACACTTTTCCCTAAACTGAATGTAACTTAACTAATCTTCACTGAACTTAATTGCTACTGGTCTTTGCATCGTGTCCAAGGAGGTTTGCCTCTTCCTCCCTTTCAGAATGTCTCTGAAATGGGTGAGGCAAGTTTCATTGAACAGCTCCGATGCACGACTAGTAGCAACTTTTTTTTTTTAATATATTTTATTGATTTTTCACAGAGAGGAAGGGAGAGGGATAGAAAGCCAGAAACATTGATGAGAGAGAGACATCAATCAGCTGCCTCCTGCACACCCCACACTGGAAATGTGTCCGTAAGCAAGGCACATGCCCCGAACCCGGGACCTTTCAGTCCTCAGGCCGACGCTCTATCCACTGAGCCAAACCGGTCTCGGCTGGTAGCAACTTTTTCAGGGTGTTTCTTTTCCACAAAGTGTGACATCCTCTCCCACATTCCTAAGATCTCCTTTATCTCACTTGTAGAGATCTCCTCCACCTCTGGCTCCTCCTCGAAACCAATTTCTTGGAGAACCTCTGCATGTTGCTGAAACTGCAACTCTTGTAACTCCTCCATGGTGAGTTCCAGAGAGTGCTCCTTGACGAGCTCATTCACGTCTCTCTCATCCACCTCCAGGCCCATGGATTTTCCCAGAGACACTATCTCCTCCTCCACTGGCACCTCGGGTTTGAATCCTTCCAAGGTCCTTTCAGCTACTGCCTCAGGCCAGAGCTTTTTCCATGCAGAGGTCAAAGTCCTCGTTGTAACACCCAGCCAGGCCTGATCAATAATTCTGAGGCATATCACGATGTTAAAGTGGTTCTTCCAGAACTCTCGAAGGGTGAGGTTTGTGTTCTCCATCACCTCAAAACAGCACCGGAACAGGTGCTTGATGTACAACTTTTTAAAATTAGAAATCACCTCCTGATCCATGGGCTGCAGGATAGGAGTGGTATTGTGAGGTAGGTAGACAACCTTTATAAACTTGAACTCTTCGAGGAGTTCATCTTTGAAGTTCAGTGGGTGAGCAGGAGCATTGTCGAGGACGAGGAGGGCTTGCATGGTTAGGTTGTTTTCCTGTAGATATTTCAAAACAGAAGGGCCGAAAACCAGGTTTACCCACTCCACAAAGAAATGCCTGATGACCCATGCCTTCGGGTTTGCCCTCCACATAACTTGCAGTTTATCTTTTAAAATCTTATGTAACTTAAACACTGGGGTTTTCCAAATGGTATACAAGCAGAGGCTTGATCTTGCAGTCCCCACTCACATTGGCACACAGTGCGAGAGTTAGCCTATCCTTCATGGGTTTGTGGCCTGGCATCGCCTTCTCCTCTGCCGTTATATAAGTCCTATTCAGCATCTTCTTCCAGAAAAGCCCTGTCTCGTCACAGTTGAAGACTTGCTGGAGGATATATCCTTTGGCTTCTATCAGTTTGGAAAAAGTTTTGAGGTAATCCTCAGCTGACTTCACATCCGAACTTGCTGCCTCACCATGCCTGACAGAGTGAATGCCGGACCTTTTCCTAAAGTTATCAAACCAGCCTCTACTGGCTTTAAATGAATCTTTTGATGCTTCCTCCATGGAAGTGCACGGGGTCTGCTCCAGCAAATCACCGTAAATCGCTCATGCCTTCTCGCATATGATGCCCTATGTTAATGTATCTCCTTTAAGCTGCTTCTCCGTCACCCACACTATCAGTAGATTCTCCATCTTTTCATGGAGAGAGCTACGGAGCTTAGAAATTATTGTAACGCCCTTAGCTGGCGTTATACCCTTTATGGACTCCTTCTGTTTAAGCACAGTGCATATCGTTGAAATACTATGCCTATAGTGCCTCACCAAGTCAGCCACTCACACACCTTGCTCATATTTTTCTATGATTTCACGCTTTAATTCAATAAACATCATCCTCTTCTGAGCACTGACCTTTCCACTCGCTTTCTTTGGACCCATGGTTCTAAAAAGAAATGTGATAAAGTATGTAAATGCACAAAAGATGCTTTGACAAGATAAACAAGCACACTAACTGAGGGGTGGGAAACTATAAGACGCTCGAGTGCTGGTAAACTGGTGGGTCTTGTGCAGCCAGCCGATCTGCACGATTACTCATATCTCAAATATTGCTCGTATTTCAAAGCAAAAAATCGGTCGCTCGATGGCTCGTATCTCAAAACCTCGTATGTTAGGGCACTGGTATCTCGAGGTACCACTGTACTCAGTATGATTGCAGTCATAACATAATGAATGGTTAAATATGAATCATAGTAATGTATCACTTAAAAATACTGAGAATGATTTTGTTAATAAGGTCAGGTTCCTTTTATTCACATTATTTTCTATTGAAGCATGTGATAACTAACATGGTACAAAATTACCCCAATTAGAAGATAATGTTAAAAAGTAATCCTCTCAAATATCTCTGGACTTTTTTGTTCACGAAGAGGGAAGAATAACTTCTTTACTAATATATTTATGAAAGAAAGTCTTCCCTTAACAAAATAAAAGTAGACATGTTATATAGCATATATTTGCTGCAAAGTCTCATGTAATCTTTCAGAAAATAGGATAACTGACTAGACCTGTCCCAAAAGTTGAATCTTCTCTGTGTGAGATGATGACTAGATAGTTATTCAGAAAAATAAAAACAAAGCTAGAATCAAATACAGCAACTGAATTTAGGTAACACAATGTCCACCAAAAGTCCATCTTTAGAGATGTGCAATTTTAGGTGCCTACACTGTAAAATATATTATTTTAATAAGAGTAAGTAGCTACCTACACTGTAAAATATAATTATTTTAATAAGAATAAATTAGAATTTTCTTAAAATATTTATAAATAGGAAGGACTTAGATAAGCAGGGAAGATGTTTTCCTCACAAAATAATTCAAGACTATAATATGCAATTAAACCTCATTCTGCAAATGTACTTCTTAACCATGCAGATATATTTTATATGGAGTATTATTTGTAATGAGAATTATGATAATTACCTCATATTTTTCCACTTTACATAAGTGATCTTATAGATATTTATTTAATATAGCTGTTTTTTTTTTTCCTGGGAGGTATTTGCCAAAATGTTATTTTTAATAGGTAAGTGTAACATTTCAAAAGAGTGTAGGATAAATCATAGACAAAGGACATAGCAAAACAAAGCTTTAGAGGAATTAAATAAATAAAACACAGATGCTGTAATATTGTTTCAAACATCATTTTTCATTACTTAAATGCATATTTTGGCATTATTTGATAGGTAAATAGAAATTTAATGCTGTCAGAGAGACATAAAAATATAATCACTTTGAGGTAAAGAGAAGGAAAAATTTTCAATATCTATAACCTATTTTCTTTGGGGATAATGCACTTCAACTTAAGTAGCTTCAAAAAGTAAATAAAATAAAATGTTGTGACAAGGGAACTTAAAGTATTCTTTAAATTATTTTAACATTTAAAACATTAATTTCCACAATTTTTTATCAGTATGGCATGAAACTTATAGGTTTTTTTAGTGAATTTTAGTAATTACATTTTATTTATTAGATTATCTTATAAATATGAAGATATTTTGATTTTATTTTGTGTGTGTGTGTATGTGTGTGTGTGTGTGTGTGTGTGTGTGTGTGTTTGGAAACTTACTTTAGCAGGACTAATCACTCATCCTAACAAAAGCATAAATGTCAGCTCTGCAGCTTGTTGCTATGGATAGCTTCAACAAGAATGTCAGCAGAAGTGACAGGGCATAAAGTGATTCTGAGTGATGACATTCCTGTTGATAATAGATTGGTTTCCATGTATGCTGCAGCAGCTTTGATCTCTGAAACCTCTCATTTCTAAAGAGAAAAAAAAAAAGTGGAGAACTCCACTAGGCTGTGATGGGAAATTTCAATCTTTCAAGTAGTGTCACAATTGTCTTTGGTTGTTTTAAATGCCATGCTTACTTTATTTGTTGAATTATTTTTGAAAGATAAGTACAACCAAAATTAACTCTCATCTATAGAATCAGGAACCATAGTCATCATTAATTTCTGAATATAATCTGTGGTTTGCAAATAGTAAACATTAATGGTTAGTTTGGTATGGTGAACCAAATTACATGAAGATAGAATAGAAGTATTTTCTGAATATACTATAGATTATTTATACACCATAGTCTTGGCTTCCTTGTGCATGACGAGAATTGAGCAATCTCCATTAGCAAACATTTCTTCATTGATTTTAATTATGACATTTAAAATAAGGTAGAGATTGTCAAAGTTCTAGAAATCTCCTTGTCGGTTTTATCAACAAAATCTTAATTTAATTAGATGAAAAACTTTAATATTAATTTGTTCTTTCAAATTATAATATTAGAGTCAATCTTAAAACCTATTATGCTTAATCTAATCTTAATGGATTTAGCAATTAAAAAACTACTTGAGCCCTAAATAAAATATGTTTGATAGCTAGGTTTTACTTTATTTTGCAGGTTTTGACAATTCCATGTATTCATTAGATTTATGAAATTTTTTGAATCTGTACAATTTAGAATTACAAAAATCTGATAAATATTTGTAGTAAATAGAACATAATTATCAATTTATTGATATTATATCAACAGGATAAATAAGGTTTAATGTCAAAAGTCATTTGGGAGCATATGGAGATGCCTATTCTAGTGAACAGGACAGTTGTGTCTCCAGGATATTTACTGTGAGTAATCAACAAATCAATACATTTTTTTCTGATTTATAGATAGCCTCTTAATCTAGTATGACACTCAAAAATGAGATAAAACTCAGGAATTATGTGATTTGATTATATTACATGGATTATTCATCTTTTTAAATTTGCTTATGCTTACACTTAACCTTAGGTAAACCTATCATACAATGATGATTTCATTCTTTTTCTCAGAATAGTAAACCCAACTATCATTAGGCATCATTCCAAAACCCAATGTGATGTACAGATTTTCCCCATAAGAACTAGACTGTGTAATTGATCACCACACGTTAGGGAGGGAAAGGGCATAAATAAAATATTGGTTGACATGCAAGTAATAAAAGTATACTTAACTGTGAAAACTCTCATATTTGTGCTGGCCATGAGACCGTAGTTGGCATTTATTAGATTTTCATCTACCACTCTGCATATAGCTAGCACCTAAGCCGGTCAGGTCTCTTTACCTGGTGAGGTAATCCAAACATTCATTTAGAAGGATCTGAGTCCTCAATGGGCCTTGATTTATTGAGTTGCTCTATACTCCATTAAACTTGATCATGGAAATACTAAGAGGTATCTTAGTGAATACCACAGATTCTAAATATATTCCTTCCTGTTCTAATGTTTGTAGCAGAAAACTAATACTGTAAATCAATTTTATGCTTCAGTGTATTAAAGTTCCTTCAATTTATGAGGTCAATTCAGGTGTTATAATCATAGGCTACACCTAAGTTATATGTCCAATCTCTGTTATTGCACAGTAGAAAGATCAAAGCTGCCTTTCAAAGAGAGAATAGTTATCACTAGTAATGGGCATGATTTTGTTGAAAAATATTTGGAATCTGAGCAGTAATTATTGTAGTGGGATAACCAAAGGACCCAGAAAGCATCACTCATTTGTGATCGGTAATGTGAGCTTCATTGTACCTGCTAGATTCTGAAGCCTATTTTTCAAGAGGATTTCCACTTCAGTTTGAACCTGCTGGAAAGCCATCTTTTTCTCTTTGATATCATTAAAAAATGTGCAGCTTCCCAAGTGAAGAATGGCTTGGGACAGGAATATGGTTATGTGGTTATATTGCCTCTAAAACCCAAAGGGACTCAGTTGAATTTTGCCACTTCCTCTGTTTCAGACTGTCTCTCAGAAGTTTCCAAACATGTTCATATTGTTGAACTTCTGAGAAACTTTAATAATCTAACAGGACCCAGAATTTTTATTGGATTTATCTCTTACCATTATCATACATATTTTTACTAGAGTATCTGATTAGTAGCTACATTCTGCTTATCAGATTCCATTATTTTGAGTTACCAATAGTGGGAAGCAGGATATTCTGCAGAATATTTCTTTAAAATTCTTTTAAGACAGAAACTATGAGAGCTGGTGAAGCCCTGAAATTAGACAAGGAAGATACTAGTATACTGTTATTCCTGTCTGATAAAAGTGAATTGCTTCTCCTCATCTTTATAATTGCTTTGAAGAAAAATATAGTTTCCAACACCTTCTTGGGAGTGAGTTGATCTAGTGAAAAAACAACATGTAAAATAGCAGCTGGATTTGGAGTCATTATCTGCTTGTTTTAAATAACAAACACTCCATGTGGCTTTGCACCAGCCAAATATATCAGTTGAGTGGAGATCTAAGAAGAAGCATCACTCCTCTTTCTTTCTATTTTTTACAAGAGTGTGTTTATCCCCTTTATTCATTTTTTCCTTTCTTTCAATTTATTGGGGTAACACTGGTTAAAATAACTACACAACTTTCAGGTGCACAATTCTACAACACATCATCTGTACACTGTATTGTGTATTTTCCAGCCCAAATCAAGTCTTCATTCATCATGATATCTTCCCCCACTTGCCTCTTCCTTCCTTGACCCTAGAAATCACCACCCTGTTGTCATTTGTTCAAGTCCTTCAAGAATGAGGTGTTGCTAATATTTTGTTATATTGTTAAAAAGGGGAAGTGCTGAGTATCATGTATCATCCATTTAGCTATCCCCTCTTTATCATAACACCTTAGCTATGAAGGAGACAAATGCAGGAATTCTGTAATTTGCTCATTAGGTCTATTTAAACTATATAAATATGTCATAAGAATCACTGTTCTACAGAACTTGGTCAAATCTTTATTTATTACTTAGCCTCCATAAACAATCACTCAGATCAATGGACCCACATATTTTGTTTACTCAGCAATTATTTTTTATGCTGTTAGACACCAGAGTGGATATTTTGATATATATATATATTTCTCCAGGTTCCTTTGTGGGAGGCTTGGGAGAAAATTTACAATGTATGTGTATAAAGGTGTGGTGATTCTCCCTTAAGTAGATTTTAGTGTACTGGTTTAATGTAGGCACTAGTTTACAGCTATGACTTCCCATTAGAGCAAGTCAAATCAAGCATCTACTCAGCAATCCAAGTTTCATATAAATAACTAGAGGCCTGGTGCACAAATTTGTGCACCAGTGGAGTTCCTTGGCCTGGCCTGTAGGATCTGGCCAAAACTGGCTCTCCAACATCCCTTAAGAGTTCCAAAATTGCAAGAGGGCACAGGCCAGGCTGAGGGAACCAACCAGTGGATGATTCAGACCAGGGAGGAATGTCAGAGGGCTCCAAGGTATTTCTGGCCCATCTCACTTAGTCCCGGTTGCAGCAGCAAGATAACCTACCAGTCGAAGCATATGCCCCCTAGTGGTCAGTGCATATCATAGTGATTGGTAGAACATTTGACTGTCCCCTGATGAACGATGCACATCATAGCAAATGGTTGAACAGCCTTAGCATATCATTAGCATATTATGCTTTGGTTGGTTGAACTGCCAACCAGATGACTAGACACTTAGAATATTAGGCTTTTATTATATAGGGTTATATAGGATTATTCGACAATATTTTATTTGCTTATAATCTATTCCATTTTTAAAGGTGATATGCTCAGTTAACAACTATAGATCATTGGATGTCAGACCAATAACTGACTTCCCATCCATGCCTCTGATTGTCATTTCACCTATGTTGTCAATGATATTTAAGCACAATCACCTGACCTTTGCACTCTTGGATGCCATTATTACTGTTGAAGGGACACCTCATTTCATTGGTGACATTTCCTATCATTATTCCTAATCTTAAGAGCTTTCTTTTTTATCAAATTTACTGGGGTAACATTGGTCAAGATGAATATAAAAGTTTCAGATGTGGGTTTCTATGTTATAAGATCTGCATATTGCACTGTTAGCGCACAACCCAAAGTCAGATCTCCTGTCACTATATAATAGGACTACCTTCTCCCACCTGCCACCCGCTTCCCTCTGGTAACCACCATACTGCTGTTTGTATTCATGAGTTTCAGTTTTACTAGCATTTCCCACATATGAGTGAAATCATATGGTTCTTAGCTTTTTCTGACTGACTTATTTCACAGTATATTGTCAAGGTCCATCCATTCTTAGGCTGAAGAGTATTCCATTGTGTATATGTATCACATCATCCTTATCCGTTCCTATATGGCAGGACACTTTGGCTGTTTCCATGTCTTGGCCACCATGAATAATATCACAATGAACATAAGGCTGCATATATCTTTGTGAATACATGACTTTGAGGTTTTCAGGTATACTAATATACCCAGCAGAGGGGATCCATAGTGGTTGTACCAGTCTATATTCCCATTAGCAGTAAATGAGGGCTGTCTTTTTTCTCTCACAACCTCTCCAACACTTGTTATTACTTGTAATGGCCACTCTAACAGGTGTGAGATAATATCTTATTGTAGTTTTTATTTTAATATATTTTATTGATTTTTTACAGAGAGAAAGGGAGAGGGATAGAGAGTTAGAAACATTGATGAGAGAGAGACATCGATCTCCTACCTCCTGCACGTCCCCTATTGGGGATGTGTCCACAACCATGGTACATGCCCTTGACCAGAATCGAACCTGGTACCCTTCAGTTCACAGGCCAACCCTCTATCCACTGAGCCAAACCAGTTTTGGCAATATCTCATTGTAGTTTTGATGTGCATTTCCCTAATTGCCAGTGAGGTTGAACATCTTTTCGTATTGGCTGTAGGTATGTCTTCTTGGGAGAGGTGTATTTTCAGGTACTCTGCACACTTTTTGGTTGTTTTTTTTGTTTGGTAATGAGATTTATACATTTTTTATATATATTTTGTAAGTTAAACCTCTGTCAGAGCTACTATTTGTACATATCATCTCCCATGTAGTTGGCTGCCTATGTTTTGTTATCAACCTAAATATAAGATCCAAAACAATGAGTTACATAGAAGAAAATATGGGTACCAAACTTATGGACCTAGATCACAGAGAAAATTTTATGAACTTGACCCCAAAGGTAAAGGAAGTAAAGGCAAAAATAAATGAATGTGAGTATATAAAATTAAGAGCTTTCTAAGACTGCTGGTGCTCATATCATTAACACATTTTTCAAAGATGGGAAAAAGAAGTATCTTTGGGTCTTTTCTGTAAATACATATGGGTGGAAGGCAAATGAGTTTTACACAATATATCCAACACATCATTTGAGCCTCCACATTTCTTTCTCTACATTAGACCAAATGAGCTCAGGAGTTTTAAAATCATTTAACGTGGATATAACACTATTAAATCCAGGCTTTCTTTGTGCACTGAACCACAAAGTATTAGGGCTGCCTCCAGCTGCTAAAGCAAGTACATTGAATCCCTAAATATGATAAACCGTCTGTATATAGATTTCAGTTAAATTCAACCATATCCTTTTGCTTAATACTCCCAAAGTACATCCCCACAGAAACTCCTAAGGTCCTTGCTATTAAAACTTGGAAGATCTTGCAATCCCTTTGCCATATAAGCAGTGGATTTTTGCTCAAGATTTTACAGTACTCCTCCTGGGATTAGAGTTACATTGCAGGGTTGGAAGTCATAAGAGATGAGTTATTTGTGTTATCAAACGTCTTCGATTATAATCTTTGGGTCAGAACAAAGACCATTTACTTCTCAGAAATGGCATCAACAAAAGCAGTATTTTATGTCAGTTTCTTGAGTATCAGGGTCCACAAGGTACTTGATAAGAGCTGCATGGTACCTGCAATTGCAGGGGGTGTACAGTGTAGAAAAAGAACCTCACATTAGAAAAAACTGATATAGGACTACTATAGGTGAACTGTCTATTGGGGAGGAAGAGGAGGGAGAGAGAGAGAGAATGAGAGAGAAAGAGAGAGAGAGAGAGAGAGAGAGAGAGAGAGAGAGAGAGAGAGACTGCCCTTATTCTGGAATGTAAGAAAATTTTCTCCAGAGAAGGGAATGGTATTTTACCATTTTATTATTCTGGAAGGTTTTTGAAGAGAGAGACATTCTCTATCTATGATATTTTAAAAAGCTGCCCTCTCTGGCATGGGAGAGACACTGTCTATATCTTCAAAGTATATTTTCTACTCATTTACAATGCATAACAAAGTTCCGAGTCTGATGATAAATTGGACATGTTTACTCATGATAGCAAAGTCTAGTAAAGGGAATATATTTTTTTTCAAATAAGCAAATATCCTTGCAAAGATTATCAGTGCTCTTCTCAGAAGATCTGCTCTGTGACCATAAGATGCTCATAGAGAACTGGGTCTCAATGGACATATAATCTTTTTTAAAAATATATTTTTATTGATTTCAGAGAAGAAGGGAGTGGGAGAAAGAGAGAGAAGCATCAACGATGAGAATCTTGATCAGCTGCCTCCTGCATGCTCCCTACTGGGGACCAAGCCTGCAACCCAGACATGTGCCCTTACCAGAATCAAACCAGGACTTTCTGGTTCATAGGCCCATGCTCTACAACTGAGCATCCATTGCCTAGACACATGTAAATGTAGTATTTAAATAGAATTCATCCAGCACAATTACTTTGATAAAATAACAATATATGTAGATAATTTTTAAATAACTTTTTAAAAAGATAAATAATAATAAAAACAATGATAAGACTTTTTGATAATTCTGAGTCCATACTTTTAAACAACTAAAAACATTCTCTTCTAGTCTTAACTATGCTACATATTGTTCCTTCCAGATTAGCAATTCATAATGGAAACAAATCTAATAGCTCTCAATTCCTAATACCTGATAGATAATAATGAATCCTCTATGAAATCCTTTGTATTTCCTCCTCTTCCCATTCCTACCTTTTCCAGATTAGCCCATGGAAGTAATTGCTATAGTTATTGTTTTAAAATTCTATATACAGGGTTGGGCAAGAGTAGACTTACAGTTCTGAGTACATGAAGCCCAGAGTTTATTCTTGTATTATTATTTATTAACTAGTGGCCCGGTGTAGGGATTATTATATTATTTTCTGTACAACCAACTGTGAACCTACTTTTACCCCTTCCTGTGTAACACAAACTATACAATAAAAATATCAATTCCATACCCAATACAAATTACACAATAAGAGAAACCAAGAGATTCCCCCAGGGAAAGTAAACTTATATTGACTTGGTCCAGAGCCAGTCGATTCCCTGAAATAAACTGTGTCAATGCTAAGAATAGAATTTTGCAGGAGCCAATCCATAACACTAAAATATAGTTTGTGCTATGTAAAAATGACACTTTTAATAAAAATACATGTCTGCATTTATCATTTATAATTTTCATAATTAGGTAGCCATCTGGTTGAGCAATTTAAATGTATGAAAAACTTTAAGTGTTATTTAAAGGGATATATCAGATTTTTTATTTTTAAAAATGTAATTGTTATGGGATCTTTATAAGTCATCGCATTCAAATGCTAGTAAATATTTGATGCCATCAACAACTAACTGGCTTCATTAATCCTTAAAGAGAACCCATTTCATTGAAGACAATTATGAAACTTTTTAGTGGTACAGCTACATTGTTATAATATTTTATTATAGTAAAATACATATTAACATAAAATGTTTCATTAAAAATGATTTTAGCACATTTACAATGTTGTACAACTATTACCACTATCTAGTTCCAGAACATTTTCACTTCCTGCTCCCTCAGGGAACTGTAGCCTTTAAGCAGTTCTTCTCCATTCTCCCTGTCCCTAAGTCCTGACAATTAGCAATCTACTTTTATTCTGGACATCTCATTTAAATGTAATCATACAATATGAGGTCTTTATTTTCTGACTTTTGTCATTAAAACAACACTTTGAAGGTCTGTCGATGTTGTAACATGTATCAGTGCTTCATTCACTATATGACTAAGTAGTA
The DNA here is from genome assembly GCA_011751065.1 of Lasiurus cinereus. NCBI lineage: Eukaryota > Metazoa > Chordata > Mammalia > Chiroptera > Vespertilionidae > Lasiurus > Lasiurus cinereus. The sequence goes on along the minus strand of JAAGEH010000014.1, from coordinate 3,106,430 downwards.
TTCCATTTTACAAAGAGACCACATTTTAATATCCATTTATCTGTTGACAGGCATTTGGTTGTTTTTTACCTTTTAGCTTTTGTAAATAACTGCTGCTTTAAACATTCATATGTAAGTTTTTATTTGAACACCTGTGTTCAAATCTTTCAGATATATAGACAGATACAGTGGTGCCTCGAGACACAAGTGCCCTAACATACGAGATTTTTGAGATATGAACTCTTTTTGCTTTGAAATACGAGCAACATTTGAGATAGGAGTAATCACACGGATCAGCCGGCTGCACACGACCCACCAGTTTACCGTGACTCTAGTGTCTCATAGTTTCCCACGCCTCAAGGTTACGGAACGAATTAAACTCGTATCTCGAGTACCACTGTACTTAGGAGTGAGATTGCTATCATATGCTAACTCCATCTTTAACATTTGAGGAAGCGCCAGACTATTTTTAACAGCAGCTGTGCAGCATTCAAGATTCTCACCAGAGATATATGAGGCTTTCAATTTTTCACTTTCATCACTTCCTTGTCTAACTTTGTTTTTTTCTTTTATAAAAAAGTATTCATCTTTTTAAAATATAATAGTTATTTATTAATTACTTGTTTGTTTGAGAGAGAGAAAGGAAGGGAGAGGGAGGAAAAGGGAGAGGGAGAGAGTGGAACATCCATAGGCTGCCTCCTGCATGTCACCTATCAGGCATCAAAGCAGTAATCCGGACATGTGCCTTTGATCGGAATCGAACCAGCAACCTCCTAGTGCATGGGATAATACCCACCCAACTGAGCCACACCAGCCAGGGATGTTATTTTCTGTTTATAAAAATTATTATTGCCATGCTTCTGGGTATGAAGCGGTATCTTATTGTAGTTTTGATATGCATGTCCTTAATGACTAATCACATTTGACCCATAAATGGATATGATTTTCAACTATTTGTCTTCTATTGAATTTTAAGACCGCATAGAAAGTCAGTTATATATATTTTAATGCCTCATTTCGAGTTCCCGCTGCTGGGGCTGGCAAAGAGTACCCTAGGAGGGCCCTGGCAGAGTATGCAAATCAGCGGTATGAAAAGACAGGATACTCTGAAGGGGGCACGGCCTCTCTAGGCAGAAGTCAGGAGCAGAGCAAGGTGGAGTCAGGCCACTCCAGGAGCCACCATGTGGCGCAGGTCCCTGGGCTGGGCCCTCTGTCGGTGTTGTAGCTGATGACTGGCTCTGCCCTGGGCCTTTACCAGGCTGCATTTCAGAAACCCACTGCATACACTGCAGGCCATCCTTGAGCCTCGTGGAGGTGGATGAAGACCCCAGTGAGCTGGACTGGGCTTCATGGAGGGCACAGAAGGTGTGGTTCTCCATCTAAACCCTGTGGAAACCCTGCAGTTACTATCCTGCTGTGTATGCATGTGTGTAGGGAGTGACCAAGCCTGTTATCACTCATACTAGAGGCCTGGTGCATGAAATTCATGCATGGGGTGAGAGGGGTGTCCCTCAGCCCAGCCTGCACCCTCTTGAATATGGGACTCATTGAGGAATGTCCGACTGCTCATTGGACCCTTTGAGGGATGTCCAACTGTCCTTATAGGACATCTCTCTCACAATCCAGGACTGCTGGCTCCCAACTGCTCATCTGCCTGCCTTCTTGATTGCCCCTAATTATGTCTGCCTGCCAGGCTGATTAATGCCCAACTGCTCCCTGCCAGCCTGTTTGCCCCTAACTTCTCTCCCCTGCAGGCCTGGTCACCCTTAATTGCCCTCACCTACAGGCCTGGCCTCCCCACAACTGCTCTCCCCTGCAGGTTGGGTCCCCCCTATCTGCCCTTGCCTGCAGGCCTGGTCACCCCCAACTTCCCTCCTCTGCCAGTCTGGTCATCTCTAACTGCCTTCCCTGTAGGCTTGATCACCCCAACTGCCCTTCCTTGCAGGCCATCTTGTGATGGTCATCTGGTGTCCACATAGGAGCAGGATCTTTGACCACATGGGGGCAGCCATCTTGTGTGTTGGAGTGATTGTCAATCTGTATATTACTCTTTTATTAGATAGGATAGAGGCCTGGTACATGGGTGGGGGCCAGCTGGGTTGCCCTGAAGGGTATCCCAGATCAAGGTGGGGGTTTCCTTGGGGTGTGGGGCAGCCTGGGCAAGGGGTCTGTGGTGGTTTTCAGGCTGGCCATGGCCCTCAGTGACCCAATCAGAGGCCCTGGTATCTGAGATTTATTTATTTTCTACAATTGAAACTTTGTAGCCTTAAGAGGAGGCCAAGGCAGGCCAGGGCTGTGGAAAGCTTGGCCTCCTCCATCATTGGGGGCCAACTCTAGCCTCCTGCTCTCTCCAGCTCTGTGGCTGCAGCCATTTTTATTGGAATTGATTTATCTTCTATAATTGAAATTTTGTAGCATTGAATGGAGGCCTGGGACAGCCAGAGTGTTTGGAAAGTTTGGCTTCTTCTATTGCTGGGGAAACGCAAGCTTCGGTCCTGCTCTCTCTGTGGCCATAGCCATCTTGGTTGGGTTAATTTGCATAATTCTCCTGATTGGCTGGTGGGTGTGGCTGTTGGGCATGACTTCTGGTGTGGCAGAGGTAGGGGCAATTTGCATATTACTCTTTTTAAAAAAATATATTTTATTGATTTTTTACAGAGAGGAAAGCAGAGGGATAGAGAGTTAGAAACATCGATGAGAGAGAGACATCGATCAGCTGCCTCTTGCACACCGCCCACTGGGGATGTGCCTGCAACCATGGTACATGCCCTTGACCAGAATCGAACCCAGGACCCTTCAGTCAGCAGGCTGACTCTCTATCCACTGAGCCAAACCCGTTTTGGCTGCATATTACTCTTTTATTAGATAGGACTAGAAGACCGGTGCATGAAATTCATGCACAGAAGGGGTGTTCCCTGAACCCGGTCTACACCCTCTGCAATATGGGACACCTACACCATTTTCTTATCTAGCTAACCTCTTCACATTTAAAAAGATTAACTGAAATATCACCTACTCTAAGAATTCCTCTTTGAACAAATGTCTTTACAATCTGTATTAAGTCTTTCCATAGTATACCGTTCTTTTTCTTTAACAGCTCCTTAGAGTGGATGCAATGTGGTTTTGATTCTTGCATCTGAAATTTTTCCTCCTGCTCTTGTAAAAGCAAAGCTTATCCAAATTACATTTGCCGTTCAAGGGCTTATATTTGGTTCAGTTTCTAGTTGTCTCCCTGCTTTTTTTTAAGCAATAAATTTGGGTTGTGATAGTAAGCCTCACTTGTAATCAAGCCTGTAGGTCTCTTTATCTTAATATTTCTATAATACCAATTACTTTAGCATACCAGATATTGTGTTCATTTATAGAAAATAACAATAAATATCACCCTATCATTTGATCTTTTAGTAATGTTTTATAGCAAGATGTGTTATTCTAGTAATTTAACTATTACAAAACTGAGGCATACAAAAATAAATTACATTGAACAATAAAGAATTATTCAAATATCAAAGCATAGTACACTTAGGGACTCCCATATCCTATGCTGAAAGAAAAAAAAAACATTAAGGGCAACTTAATTATAGGTGTGTGTGTGTGTGTGTGTGTGTGTGTGTGTGTGTAGGTGTGTCTACAAATCTAGGAAAACCTGGTCAGTGTAGCTTAGCACTTGAGCATGGACCCAGGCATAAAGGCTACTGGTTCAATTCCTGGTTAGGGTACATGCCCAGGTTGCAGGCTTGATCCCCTGTGGGGGTACAAGAGGCAGCTGATCCATGATGTTTCTCTCTCATCGATGTTTCTATCTCTCTATCTCTCTTCTTTACTCTCTCCCTAAAAAATCAATAAAAACATATTTTTAAAAAAGAATCTGGGAAACATCGTTGTAGTGAGACTCGCATGTAAATTATGTGGCTAACTAAGACTACTATTAGCACAAACCTTGTTCTACAATAGGCATTTAGGACAAAACTTGTATACTAGAGGGAGGTGGGGGGATGCCTTGCCCTTCCCTTGCAAAAATCATATTTCTCCCCAATTTTAGCATTCTCTGCTCTGTGGAATTTTAGTAAAAGTTGCATTATTCTCCAAGTCTCCCCACAACCATCTCTTTCTTTGGGCTTTCAGAACTTGTGATACTCAGTTAACATTCTGGTGCTTGTGGCCCTCCTCCAAGTTCCATACCCATTAGCCAAGAACAGAGGTCAAGGCAGTAACTGTTTCAACTTTTGTGGGCTTTATGACTCAATGTGTTGACTCAATGATTCAAGCTATCTCTTTTTTTTTTAATTTATCTTTATTGTTGAAAATATTGCAGATATCCCCTTTGTTTGTTGGTAGTAATTATTTTTCCCCATTGGTTCCCTCCATCCCATGTATGCCCTTCCCAGTCTTCACCACACTATTGTCTGTGTCCATGAGTTATGTACATATGCATATTTGTTCCCCATTTATCACTCCTCTCCCTCTTACCCCCACCCCTACCTTCCCTCTGAAATTCGCCATTGTTATAACATCCTGCAAAACTGTCTGGTGGAAAAAGACCTTACACAATTTACCCAATCACTGAAATCATTATAGGACTACATTAGTTAAATGTTTATCTCTCTGACTCATAGACTGTTTTATATAGTTGGAGCTAACACTTCACAAGCCTCTTTTTTTTTTTTTTTTCTGCAAGAGTGTACTAATAGACTTAGCCAAGAGGGGGCACTTAGAGGAAGACTGCAGGAAGAAGGAGGGACTGGATTGCTTGTTTATAACCCAGGGCTCTCTGTTCCATCAGTAGGATTCTAGCCTCCTCTCTTGGCCACAGCACTGGCATTTATTCTATTAACAGTAGCTGAATTCACTCTGTGGTTTTCCCAACATTTGCGTAATCAGCCTCAGGTCTCAATATAAATTTTATTATCTTCTTTTAGGACATATGATCCTTCTTCATATTCTAAGGGACCACAACACTGATTTTCTCAGTTTATATACTCACAGGTTTACTATCAGAGAAAAAAAATGCTAATCTCACTTTAATTCTTATTGAAACATCTCAGGGAATTTCTGAATCATCCACTTCAAATCACATGACCAAAATTTTGACTCTTCACTGTGTTTAAGGTAAGAGGTGTTCCCAGATAGAATAAAGCAAAGCTGGATAAACATATTAATAGATTTTCATTATACCTTCCCTTACTCTAATCACTATATTTAATAGTTATTATAAAATTACACATTTCTATTGTGCCTCTCTTCCCACGTATAGTTAGTACATTTATGATATTTCCATTAATATCTAATATATATATATATATATATATATATATATGCAGGCAATACCTATTTACTTCCTTACTGTGTCCCCATTGCTTAGTAAATTGGTGGGCTAGTAATTGACCTTCATTTATCAGGACTGAATTATATTTTTTCTTTTTATACAAAAAAAATTCAGATCCCAAGTGTTATTATGTATTCATTCAATAATGAATTCCATAACTAGGAATTGCAACTTGATCTAATGTTGCTTTACTCGATTATTTCTCAACTTCTTCTGCTCTTTCACAACAATAATAAATGGTTAATATTAGCCTCATCCTTCACTTTGTAGGTCAGATGGAATCTACTACTACATGTGACAGCACCTTAAAATATTATTAATGGGAAATTAATAGAAGCAGAGAGTAGGTTGTTAGTTGCCAGTGATTATGAGGGAGAATGGGTGATGGTGATCAAAGGTTACAAACTTACAGTTATAAGATGAAAACTTTCAGGGCTTTAATCTATAGCACAGTGACTACCCTATATAATAAAAGCCTAATATGCTAAATGTCTGAATACTCAACATTCAACCAGTTGCTATGATGCACACTGACCACAAGAGGGCAGACGCTCCAACCCATAGGTTAGCTTGCTGCTGACTGGGACTGGGCAAGATGGGCTGGACATGCTCTGGAGCACTCCTGCAGTCCTCCCGGCATCACCTCCCCCCCCTACCCCCCCCCCACCACCACCAATCATGCACTGCTGGGGTCTTTCAGCCTGCTCACAATCTGAAACCCCTCTGGGGATGTCAGAGAGACAGTTTCAGCCCAATTTCTGCAGGCCAGGTCGAGGGACCCCACTGGTGCACGAATCTGTGCACCAGCTCTCTAATAGTTAATAATATTGTATTGTATAATTGAAAGTTGCTGACAGAGTAGATCTTCAATGTTTTCACAGAAAAAAATAAATGTAATACTATGTGGCAATGAATGTGTTAACTAACTTATTGTGGTGATCATTTCTCAGTGTGTGCATGTATCGAATCATCACATTTTACACCTTACAATGTTTTATGTCAACTGTATCTCAGTAAAGTTAGAAAAAATACTAATGAAACAATGTCTCAACAGTAGCTATGATGTTTAAACTAACATTCATTATTAAAAACTTAACTAAAATGTTAATATATTCCCACCCGACTGGCATGACTCAGTAGTCAACCTGTGAACCAGGAGGTCATGGTTCAATTCCTCATCCCGGGTTTCGGGCTCCATCCATATTATGTGAGGCAACCAATCAGTGATTCTTTCTCATCATTGATGTTTCTATTTCTCACCCCATCTCCTTTCTTCTCTGACATCAATAAAAATGTATTTTTTAAAAAATTAATGTATTCCCAAATCTTACTTGGGTTGCCTAGAGATGTCTTGGTTTTATAAATGGCAAAGTCTAGAAAATCACTCTGGGCGGGGGTTAGGTGGTTGGGGAGATGTATATCTGTACGTGTCTTCATTAAGCAGTGGTTATCAGTCATCAGGTTCTGAATAAGCAGTTTTCTAAACCGAGATTGTTTCCAGGCCCAGCCTCATTCCTATAAAGAGGGAAGGAAAGGACCAAGATGACCAAAGTTGAAGGTGGTTGGTCTATTTCCTTTATGTCTATGTATGTGTGTTTAAGAGTTGATATCATATGAAAACTCTCTGAGTTCTGGCAAATGAGACAGCTCTGTTTTACGAATATTACAGGTTATAGCAGAGGGGAGGGGTTCTCTCCATATCAGGGAAACAAATTCCGAGAAGCCTGGTGTGGACCTAACAGCACTTCAGTGGAGTTTGTCAGATCTCAGCCACTCGGCCCTGCCCCAGCTCCATCAGCAGCAGAGCAGGCCCCACGGGCAGCTCTGAACATCCTTCGGCCACAGAAATAGTAGCTGGGGAGTTGGCTGGCCTATAGAGAACTGGAAAGATGAATTTTATCAAAGAGAAGCAGAGTCAAAGCAGAAGGCAAGGTAAAAGGTGATGGTCCTGTTAGTTGATGGCTGTGTTGTGATGACAGAATCATAACGCCTGTGGATCTGAAGGAATAAATAGGCCAGAGGCTTTGAAAGTCTCCTCTGGGTACAGACATGAAACTGCTCTTAGTTCCAGAAACTGTGACCCTACATTTAGATCCGGTTCCTAAAAAAAACAAAAAACAAAAACAAACAAACAAAAAAAAACTGAGTCCCTTATGCAATGTGACAACTATGTCACAGTTATTCACTACACTGATTCACACATAAAATACTCTACCAAAATAGAAGATTTATTTATACCTCCCACTTTAGATGTTACATGGGAGCTATAGAACACCACACTAGTTCATTTCATAGATGAATCCTGAAGGTAGATAATAGGGTATGTTTTAAAAAAGTGTGTATACATTTATGGAACCTATTTCCTTTTATCATGGAATAGCCTGAGTGGAGGGGAAATTAGAAAATTCCAGATTTTATGAGCTTTGAGTTGCAAAAGTGTTTTAAAAACCCAAGATGTCCTGTGTTTGATGTATTTTCCTTTGGGGCTTGTGTAATAAACATAGATATATGCAGGGAAGAATTTTATATCAAGTTTTAATGAAAGGTTAATCACTTCAGCAGCAATAAGTCATTTATAAGGAAAGGCATTCTAACTCATAACTGTAAGGTTTGATATGTGTTTCCATTTATTAAGTGTTAAGGAGAGAAAACGTGAAAATAACTAAACTTACACTGTAGCTATTAACTGTTGATGTTTCCTGATGCTACTAGATTTCTGTCAAAATAGAAGCTCACTTAGCTGACCTTGTTTGAAGTTGGCTAGTACTGAAATTCGATTAATTGCTGCATTAAGGCCGTCATAAACATAGTTTATTACAATTTAGTATCAGCCAGAGGAGACAAAGCCCATGGGTCCATGGGTACAAGTTGATAAGTATGCCAAAGAGATAGCAGAAGAGTAAAATTATATGCAAGCCACTGGAAACCTTATGTAATAGATAGTTTCTAATATTAGAACAACAGAGACAAAATCCCCTGATTCTTTAAGGAAAACCTCAAAGCATCAAGTGGCTAAGGAATGTTGCTAATAGCTTCCTGAAAAATATGTATAAGGCCAACTATGACAGATTAGAAAGTGGCCAGGTTATTTCTGTTTTATTTATGTTCATGTTCTTTGCAGATAACTTTGCAGGTAAAAAAAAAAAAAGCAGAGACTCTTTGCTCCTTGAATTTGAGCTGATATGGTGACTTGCTTTGGCCAAGTGAGAGGAAAGGTAATAGGTAATATTATAGTACTTCCTTGCTTCAAATTCAGGACACCGTGCATATCTCTATTCACTCTTTGGGACTCTTACAGCCTCCATATGAATAGAACCAGACTAACCTCATGGAAGATGGGAGACCACGTGGAGCAGTCAGTCAGGGGTTCTAAGCTAAGGCCCAAGATGTGAAAGAGCTCATATAAACTCAGTACAGTCAAGCCTCAGCAGACCTTTCGGCTAAACCCCCAGCTAATGGTAGGACATAGCCAAGGGCACCCCAGGCCTACCAGGTGCATCCTGACCAGGGACTCATGAGCTAACTGAATGTTTATGGTTTTAAGTCAGTGCTGCCTTTTGCAGTGGTGTGTTACATAGCAACAGATAACTGATGTGTTGCTGAGTATATTTGTGTTGGAAAACAGGACCAAAATTGTATATACTATTATGGTTAGCACAGTTTTACATTTTTTATGTAATAAAATAGTCAAAACACAGAGACTAATGTAACCCATAATTCCTACTCCCTAATTCTTTAAAACAATATTGTTATAGGGACCTCTCACTGGCACCAAGGAAGTGTCCTGGACAGCCCCCTTAGCCAGTAGAAAGGGCTGTTCACAACCTCATACTTGTTTCTTCCTGTAAATGAATGTATTCCAGAGACCTTGACTGCATTGTGCAAACCCAATTTATTAAAGCATGCACCTTTATTGAAAAAGCAAAGCAAGCAAACCTATATATCTGGCTTATGAAACAAAGGCTCTCAACTAATCTGAAGAGCCAGTTATATGGGGGGTCTGAGGTGTTATACACCCCCCTGTCTATAGGCGTTAAAATTCCTCTGCTAACTATTTTGGTACAGATTAATTTTCATGTTCTTTTATTTTTTTATTATTTATTATTTTTTTTTACTTTGTTTTGGCTATCTCATAATTCATGAAACGCACCTGGCAACTTTATCTTGCCAAGCCTTGAGACCGCTAACTTCTCTGCTTAGGGAATAAAAGCCACCCACCCCCCCTCCGCCTTTTTTTTTTTTTTTCTTTCCCCTTTCCTCTCCATTTCTGCATTCTCTCATTAGGGAGGTTTTTTTGTTTTTGTTTTTTTTACCATTTGCTCTATGTCCTTGGCTGGGGAAGATAATGGTTTGTTAGTTACAAGCTGGCTGCAGATTGCCACAATGTTTAGCCTTGTTTTAACTTTCCTGGCTCCATTTCCCTATCCCCCCTGCCCTGGAATCCTGGAACAATATTACTTAGTAGAGTAGTTTGTGCATATCCATCCATTGTATTTCACCCTTAGATCCTTTATGCAGCACTCATACCACCCCTATTTTTTATTTGTTCACTATTTTTGATGGAGAGCTAACTGTTGGCTTTAATTTAAAATTTGAACAATGTTTCTGCTTTGAAATAGCAAGGCTAAAGTTAATTCCAAAAACTTTTCAACCCAATTGCTCATTTATTTTCCGAGAAAGTGTTCTTTGTGTTTTAGATCTGGGAGAGGTAAACAGCAGCTAATTAAAAGGCTTCAGGAAAGTTAGCCTTGAAACTTTCTTCTTTATCTATCCTATAGAACAAAAGCTTTATTGATGCTGAGGGATATTTCAACAAACACTGGGCTCCTTAGGGCACTGGAGAAAACTATTGCAGCTGGGCAAGGGAACTAAAAGATAAACCTTTCTACTTCTAGGAGAGAGGCAGCAATGCACCAGAAATGCCCTGGGAGGGGCAGAGAGACTTAAGCAACTACCCTTCCTGAGAGTAGGGGCACAATGGCTGCCTAGAACAGACTTACTCAGAAAAAAGGAAAATGCCTCCTCTTTTGCCCTTTTCCAGAAACACTGAGTAGCAAATACGAGTATAATATTGATGGGAGCAGAACAGGAGGACAAGAATAAACTGGGAAGCAGAGGATCCCACCGCCAAAATGTAAGAAGAAATGTGTCAGGAAGTAGGCGATGGTTATAAAGCAAAATAACTTCAAGAAGACTCATGAAAAAGCATAGCTTGTATAATAGTAAAAGCTGACTCTCTCTCTCTCTCTCTCTCTCTCTCTCTCTCTCTCTCTCTCTCT
>JAAGEH010000014.1:3051493-3089882 GCA_011751065.1 Lasiurus cinereus | reverse complement strand
CTCTCTCTCTCTCTCTCTCTCTCTCTCTCTCTCTCTCTCTCTCTCTCTCTCTCTCTCCACACACACACACACACACACACACACAATCTGTACTTACAGATACAAGTAGAAAAATTAAGAGAACAATTTTCCCCTTGGAGAAAATATTGTTGTTGGGAATTAGACTATCTTATGTATTCAGAGAATAAGTTACTTCCTGACCCTTACTCTTTTATCAAAACAGCTTTGGTTACTTTAGTTTCCTGTGTGATTGAATCATGTGAAGATGCTCCTTCTTACTTTTGAGCACTAAAGTTTGAGCTACTGCAATGAATAGAAAGCATCAATACATACAGCAATTACTGTTGACCTAAGTTACGGGCAATTCCTATTGACTGCAGCATGACTTTATTTAAAGGTAAGATTTAGTCAAGTTCATCTCCCCACGTGACAACTTAAACCATTCCCTATCATGTAGTAAATAATCCTTTCATACTCTCCTGCCTTCAGGCTTCCCTGGCTCTCAGATCTAGGCAATGGGTATTAGAAAATTTTCAGTGGACACAAAATATATTATTCAACTAAAGGCCTAAAGAAATTTCAAAGGTATTTTAGAAATGAATAAAATATATTAAATTAAATATTGAATATTGATGGTACAGTGTTTTAATAAAAATATTATGATCTTGTATAATGTTAGATTTCTTTAAGGGTCACAATAGCACATTTTATTAAACACATCAATACTATTTGTTGTTTCAAATTATAGTGTTTAATTTTGTGATATTTAAAATGCTTACTTTGAACTGGTTATCATTTAATATTTATTTGGCAATATACCATATATAATTAATAAAGTGAATATATTATATGCATTTGAAATCTACTAATAATCACCTTTTAAATATGAAATAAGAATCTTTATTAATTTACTAAAAGAATGACCTTTTTCTGTGACTAGGAATATCAATATTTCAAAACTAAAATTCAAATCAACTTAATCTCTTTTTCAGCATTTCTAATGAGATAAAAATTTAAATAACAAAACAATGAATAGAAAACATTCTTCTGAAATGAAGCAGGCCTTTCTATATAATGAAGCATATACAGTAGAAGAAAGAAACTGTCTTCCTGTCTCATTTTCCTTTCAATTGAAACAGAAAATTCCTGAAAAGAAAAGAGATTTAATTGATAGCCATTATTTACATTTTGTATGAAACTGGTTGTCTCTTTTTTGTAGTATGCTCAGAAACTGTCATAGACTGTATGCTACCTACCTCCTAGATAAGAGCAGAGATTTCAGGTGATGGCGCAAGGGCGGGGAAAAGTCTCAAATCCAATCCACAACACTTTTCAAACTGAAAGGTGTGGGGCCAAGAGTAACCACATGGGACAACAGGTAGGAACCAGAAATATCTTCACAAACCTACTTAGAGTCACTCTAATTATGTCCTATGCTGTCCTGTCTCAAGCATACTATGGAGAGCTCTGCTTGCTCTCCTTTAGCCACAGACTTCTGGTCCCACGCATGGTATTTGGAAAGAAGAGGTAATGAATACGGTGATAGAGATAGGAAGGAGCATAGTAGTGAGTTCTGAGTAAAAGTTATGAATAATTGACAAATAGGAACAAGAGCCTGAATAAGGCTTTTTTAATGGCCTTTACTGCCCTGGCATGTGAGATGAAAAATCTGAGCAAGGGAATGAGGCACGAGCAATCCACCTTACTGTACTGTAGAGTTTGAAGATTGATGGTCTTTTCTTCTTCTTGTACAGCAAATCGGATACTGAAGAGAGTATATGGCCTGCCTTAGTGCACTATGTTTATATCTGATTTACAAGCTGCATAGGGCTCTCCATCAAAGTAATAGAAAAGATTTCAGTCTTGCTCAGAATGGCATTCTGAGTTTTGTCTTAAGAATGAAATGTGATTTAAAGTGCATCACCTTCTTGACAAGGAAATCAAACCCCTCCCCACTGACTATTTTACAACTTATTTCAAATAAGGCCCTCAATTTGGTTTGTGGCAAATATGATTTACTCAGTTTTGACAGACTTATTCTGAGGCTGACAGTAGCATCATCAAATAATGGCTCTGTTCTGAAAGGGAAGCTACTAACTTTTGCCTTTGAACATTTAACAGCTTATCACAGGGATCATGTTGAAACCACTAAAAGGTCTACTGTTGCATCTAGAAGGTTATTCCCACCTAAGACTTTAGCTCTCACTTAAACTGGTGGATATAAATAATATGTAAGAATGGGAGGCTGCCTAATTCTAGGTTAAGAAAAATAAAAATTGACTTATACTTAGATAGGAACCTCTTAGTGTTTTAACAAATTTGACACAGTTAATGATCTGTGTGGTGTTTTGAGAAGTGCTTCTATGACTGAACAGTCTCAAACTTCCTTTCTAAATAAATAAATTTTAAAATAAAGAGAAGAAAGAGGAAAGAAGGAAGGAAGGAAGGAAGGAAGGAAGGAAGGAAGGAAGGAAGGAAGGAAGGAAGGAAGACAGGGAGGGAGGGGAAAAAAGGAGGCAGAGAAGGAGAGAAAAAGAGAGAAAGCTTAAAAGTGATGTTAAAATCTTAAAGGATTTTATTCTCATCAATGTTTAAAATATACTTTGAATTGGAATATATTCTTGGGAGATTCTACATACATTTGGGGCAGTACTTACATAGGTCTGGAATCTGAGAAGAGTTAGAGTGGTAAAAGGACATTACTTTGATACATGGCCACAATATATCCATGCATATTTTATATCCAAATTGAACATTCATAGCATATATAATGATGTCAAATTCCATTAAATAAATACCAAATAGTCTATTTTATTTAATAGGTAAACTATTATCTGGTAGGGAAAAGGTTTGTCTGAGAGTATGAAAATATGTTTAGATGAAATGTTTATCATTTAATGAACATATAGCTAATTTTTCAAAATATCTAAACAAATAAATGAAAAATAAAAATGTTAAAATACCAGAGTGTAAAAAATGTATAACATACCTAGGTATAAAACTATTCAAGTATGTACACTAACTCTAACTGAAAATAGCAAAACAGTGATAAGATAAATTAAAGAAAACCTAAATAAATGGAAACTATACCTTGTTTAGTGATTTGGATCACCAAACTTTTAAAGATACCAACTTCTAAAATTGGTATAAGGATCCAGAGAAAGAGGTACCAATAAATATTCAATATCTTTTAGTGAAAAGTGATAAGCTTATCTAAAAATAATATTAAAACACAAAAAATCTGGGTTACCCAAGGCAATCTTGAAGAACAACAAAGTTGGAGTATTCTACAACTGTAGTTTAATATTTATTATGAAGCTGCAATAGGCACAATAGTATGTTGTTATTGCAAGAATAAACAAATAGAACACAAAGTGCAGGAATAGATCCAGGAATAGATTTTTAGAAAGGAAAGGATAATTTGTTTAGTAATTGTGTTGAGTCACTCTATAGAGAAAATGAATAAATTTTGACTCCACCTCATATTAATATCAAAGTTAATTTGTGAAATGAATGTGAAATAAAATACATAAGGCATTAAAGGAAAAAATGTTTTTGAAAATTATGAGATTAGGATAGTCATATTTTTTTAAAGGTTCAAGAAAGTGCTAACCATTCAAAAGTAAAACTGATAAATCCACCTCATTTATTATTAAAAATATATTTACTACAATAGAGACAATAGAGATTAAAAGGGAAAATAGATGGAAGGAATATCTTTAAACTACATATATAAAAAAAATCAATCATACCCAGAGTTTTAAAGAAAAACAGCTCCTACATGTCAAGAAGAAAAATATATGCGAATGATTTAAAAATTAGGTAAAGTTAACACCTCACACCTGTCAGAATGGCTGCCATCATTTAATCAACAAACAAGTGCTACTGAGGATGTGGAGAAAAAGGAACCATAGTACACTGCTGATGGGAATTCAGACTGTTACAGCTATTATGGAAATCACTGTGGGATTTCCTCAAAAAATTAAAAATGGAACTGGCATTTGATCCAGTGATCCAGCTTCTAGGGATATATCCTAAGAAGCCTGCCACACCAATTAGAAAAACATATTCAGCCTTATATTCATAGCAGTGCTATTTACCATATCTCAGATCTAGAAACAGCCCAAGTGGCCAATATTAGATGAGTGAATAAAAAAAGCTGTGGTACATTTACACAATGGAATCCTGGATAAAAGAGGGATCTCTTATCCTTTGAGACAACATAGAGTAATCTAGAGAATATTATGCTAAATGAATGAAATAAGTCAGTCAGAGAAAGACAAGTATCACATGATCTTACTTATATGTGGATTCTAAATAACAAAATAAACTGATAAACAAAATAGATTCAGAGACATGGAAGCATGCAACAGACTGAAGATCCTCCCAGGGGAGAGGAGGAGTGGAAGGTTGTCAACCAAAAAGCTTATATGCATATTAGTGGCCTGGTGCACGAAATTCATGCACATTAAAAGGGAATTAATTAGAGGAAATATTTTAATATTGTTATTTGCCCATTCTCTATAATAGAAGTATCAGATATGAAAGAAAATTAGTAAACTGTATATGAAAATTTCCCTCTTGTCAGAGACTGGGGCTCACCAAGGGAACTAGAGTCAAGTCCCCACCCTACTGCATGTGCCTCAAACTCATGTGAGACCCATACCTGGCCAGCCCCACCCCTATCAAGTCCTGCCAGGCAGGGTGGAGGGTGGAGACAGCCTCAGGTCTCCCAGTATGGCTTCAGGTCCCCTAGGCCCAGTGCTAGGGCAGGCTGGGGCACAGCTTCAGGTGCCCCCACCCTGGCGCCAGGGCAGTGTGTGTGACTTCAGGTCTCCTGGCCTGGCCTCAGATCCCCAGGCCCTGGAGCCAGGGCAGGAGGTGTGATCTCATGTTTCCCAACTTGGCCTCAGGGCTCAGCCACTGGGGCGAGGGACATGGCCTCAGGTCCCGAGGCCCAGGCATTGATGACCATTTGCATATTTGCTCTTTATTTTATAGGACTAGATGCCTGGTGAATGAAATTCATGCACTGGGGGGATGTCCCTCAGCCCAGCTTGCACCCTCTCCAATCTGGGACCCTTTGGGGCATTTTCTGACTGCTGGTTTAAACTGGTAGTCAGACATCTCTCTCACAGTCCAGGACTGCTGGCTCCTAACCACTCATCTGCCTTCCTTCCTGATTGTCCCTAATTGCTTCTGTGTGCCAACCTGATCAATGCCTAACTGCTCCCCTGTTGGCCCAATCACCCCCACTGCTCTCCCATGCTGGCCTGATTGCCCTCAACTTCCCTCCCCTGCTGGCCTGGTCATCCCCAACTATCTTCTGCTGCCAGCCCGATCACTCCCAACTGCCCTCCCTTGCTGGCCTGTTCACCCCCAACTACGCTCCCCTGCTGGCCTGATTGCCCACAACTGCCCTCCCCTGCCAGTCATCTTGTGGTGGCCATCTTGTGGTGACGTGGGGGCAGCCATCTTGTGATGATGTGAGGGTATGAGGGTCACCTAGGCTCTTATTAGTATAGATAGGCATAACACATGGATACGGATTATAGTGGGGTGAAGGCCTGAGAGGGGACAGGAGAGGAGAGAAGGATTCAATGGGAAAAAAAGGCGATATCTGTAATATTTTAAACAATAAAGATAAATTTTTAAAAGGAAAAAAAAAATAGGTAAAGAACTTGCATTTAACATAGGAAGGTATTAGCATAGACAATCAACATTCAAAGAAGTTGTACAGAATCATTACTCACCAGGAAAATACAAATTGAAATCACAGGCAACTATATATTAAATTATACACTCAATTATATACTCCCCAGAATGACTAAAATTAAAAATATTAGTAACTCATAACAATTATCATTACAAATTGAAATGCAAATTGATGCAACAGTTGTGAAAAATGTCTACTAAATACAATAAATATATATTCAACTATGACAAAGAATATTCTACTTCTACATAACATATAACAAGAGAAACAAGTGCCTATTTGCACCCAAAGGACATAGACAGGCATATTCACAATAACAAGTTGTGTGTCAACAGGGAAATAGACTAAAGATATGTTCATATCTATATATATAAACGGGAAATGTGCTAATTAGCACAGATATGTTAATTAGTCAGCACCAGTCAGGCACTTAATAGTCACAACTAGTCAGGTGCAGCTCAGGAGTGGCCCCTGGATGAAGTGGCCACTGGCATGTGGGCCAGCAGCACCACCCTACTGGGGTTCATGAGCAAGCATGCCACACTGCCTGTCCTGAGAGTGGTCCCGGTGGCAGTGGTACCCACAGAGATTGGGCCTAAACCAGCAGTCGGACATCCCCCAAGGTGTCCCTGATTGGAGATTGCAATCGACCCTGATTACTGACCAGGCCTAGGAACCCTACTTGTGCACAAAATTTCATGCACTGGACCTCTAGTCTTATCTAATAATAGACAAACATGTAAATTGACCATACCTCCACTATGCCACCAGCCAATTAAGAGTGATAAGCAAATTTATGCAACAAAGATGGCAGTTAATATGCATACTCAGCTGAGGAGTGACGGGGCAGGATGCTTGCATCACTGCCATGATAATGACACAGGCATTCTGCCCCCCCATATTCCCCTCCCCCTGGTCTCTCAGAGCCTTTGGCAGCATGGGAAGGAGTGGCCAGAGAGGAAAGAGGCAGCTCCAGAGCCTAAGCAGAAAGGGGCTGGGCTGGAGTGGAAAGGCAGTGCCACAGCCAGAGGAAGGAAAGCCCATTCTAGCACAAATTTTCATGCATCAGCCTTCCAATATTTATATAATCTATCACATTAACAAAACAAACAAGTCATAAACTTTTCAATATATACAGAAAGCCATCTAATAAAGAGATGGGAACTGCCTTAATCTTCCTTAATCTTAATAAAGGGTTTCTATTTTTTAAAAAATCCTTCAGCAAACATCATTCTTAATGGTGAATTTTTGAGAGCTTTTTCTCAAAGATTATGAATAAGACAAAGATGTTCAAACTATTAGACATCTTATTGAGTCTATTAGATATTCTCTTAAAGAAAGAAAAATTATATAAAAATTAGAAAAGAAGAAAAGTACTACATTATCAGATATCATAATTATATACTGGTATATACTAGAGGCCCAAATTCATGCATGGCTGGGTTCCCTTGGTCTGGCTGGTTTTCAGGGATGATTGGGGCCACCACACCCAGTCCTGATTGGGGCTGGTTGGGGAAGGCCAGCCAGAATGAGGGACTATGAGAGGTTGGCTGGCTAGCCAGGAGGAGGGACTGAGGGAGGTTGGCCTGCTATAGAAGGTTGGTTGTGGGAGCACACTCACTGCCAGGGGGCAGCTCCTGTTGAGCTTTTGACATCTGGTGGTCAGTGCATGTCATAGCAACCAGTCAACTCACCATAATGGTTGCTTTGGCTTATATATATATATGTAAATAAAATTTGGACTACCTATCAATAAATTAGAATTGAAAGTATGCTAACAATAATAATAATTATTATATTATAATATAAAATAAATATAAGTTTGCAAGTTCCAGTGTTTTTTACTGTGAAGCATAACCTAGCTTCATTTTGTGAGAATAATGTTTAAATCTTTTTAGTGTATAAAAGAAAAATTATAGACTATGACAATCCATTTCTTAGTCTCTAAATTTACAAATGTCAAATGAAACACAATTGTGTCAATTACTTATCAATATACATACTCTTATATTTTTTAAATTTAATATTTGTTCTCAAGATTATTGGTTTAGGGTCATATAGGTCTTTAGCCAATCTGTTGTTCATATTTAAATATATACACAGTGATGGACAAAAGTAGGTTATAGCTCAGCTGTTTGTATGGAAAAAGATGAGGGTTTTGATTATCATAAAAGCATTATTACTCAAAAGAATATCACTATGACACAGTAAACCTACATTTGAGGACCCTGTATATATTTTTTAATTTTATACTAGTGGCCCGGTGCATACATTCATGCACATTGAAAAGAAATCTTGAGCCCATGCCTGCATGCCAGAGGAGTTTCCATGTCCCCATGAGCCACTGGAAAGTCATGTGGAGAGTCCGTCCTCCTCCCTGAAGCTTCTTGAAAAAATATTTTCAAATGTCCCTCTGTGGCCAGGGTTGCACTTAGGTGGCCGGGAGGTCCCCAGTGGATGCCTTGGGCCATGCTGGATGCTTTCCACTGCTTGGAGCCAGATAAGATATGCTCCACGGTGAGCAATATAAAATTAGGGATCTTGTGGAGCAGGGGTACTCTGTTGCCCATGCCCCTACCTTTGAGGTCCATCTCTCATTGACTTTTACCTCAATTGTCAGTCACCACCTTGTGGCCACTGTTATAGTGCTGCCTTCCTCTGAAGCTCCGGGGCAATCGGTAAGAGATGAGATTTGATCTCCATGCCTGAGGCAGAGTTCCAGGAGCCTGGAAGTTATATCTGGCTCATCCTGGTTGCTCCCAGTGCTTCAACTGTTCTCTGGGGATTATAACTGCAAGCTTATGTGGTAGCAGTACAATAAGCAGCAGACAGCTGGGGAGGAGTCTGAGCCAGGGTCAGGAGCCATGCCCAGATCCTGCTGCACCTGCTGCCTCTGCTGCTTCTATGTTGAGCATCTTCCCCCTGGTGGTCAGTGTGCATCGACTGGTCAACTGTTCCAATTGTTCCAGTCATTCAGTCATCATGGTTGCTTAGGCTTTTATATATATAGACTAGAGGCCCGAGCACAAAATTCGTGCACGGGGAGAGGTGTCTTTCAGCCCAGCCTTTTCCCTCTCTAACCTGGGACCCCTTGAGAGATGTTCAACTTCCTGTTTAGGCCTTATCCACATAGGCTCGGGTCTAAATGGGCAGTTGGACATATCTCTCACAATCTAGGACTGCTGGCTCCTAACTGCTCACCTGCCTCCCTTTCTCATTGCTCCTAACTGCTTCTGCCTGCCAGCCTGATCATCCCCTAACCACTCCTCTGCCAGCCTGTTTGTCCCTAACTGCCCTACCTTGTGGGCCTGGTCACCCTCAACTTCCCTCTTCTGCTGACCTGGTCACCCCTAACTACCCTCCACTGTAGGCTTGATCACCTCCAACTGCCCTCCCTTGCAGGCCTGGTCCCTGCCAACTGCCCTCCCCTATTGGCCATCTTGTGGTGGCCATCTTGTGTCCACATGGAGGCAGAATCTTTTGATCGTCTTGTGTGTTGGAGTGATGGTCAATCTGCATATTACTCTTTTATTAGATAGATTAGAGGCCTGGTGCATGGATGGGGGCCAGCTGGTTTGCCCTGAAGGGTGTCCTGGATCAGGGTGGGTATTACCTTGGGGCATAGGGTGGCCTGGGTGAGGGGCCTGTGGTGGTTTTTAGACTGGCTATGCCCCCAAGGACCCAAGTGGAGACCCTGGTATCTGGGATTGATTTATCTTCTACAATTGAAACTTTGTAGCCTGGAACAGAGCCAAGCCTTCTGCTCACACAGCCATTGAAGTTTTGTTGCTTTAAGCAAAGGCCTGTGCCAGCCAGGGTGTACAGGAAAGCTTGGCTTCCTCCATTTCCAGGGGCAAACCAAGCCTCCCTCTTGCTCTCTCTGTGGCTGTAACCATCTTGGTTGGGTTAATTTGCATACTTGCTGATTGGCTGGTGGGCATGGCTGGTGGGCGTGGCTGGTGGGTGTAGCAGAGTTATGGTCAATTTGCATATTTCTCTTTTATTAGATAGGATTAGGATCATTGTCCATAGTTTTCTCTTTTATATTTTTTTCTGAGAATTTTCTGTCATCTTAAATTCAAATAAATTGAGGATTGGATATTTGTTTAAATTTCTATGCTTTATATGAGAGTGAAAAATATAATTATAACCGAAACCGGTTTGCCTCAGTAGATAGAGCATCTGCCTGGGGACTGAAAGGTCCCGGATTTGATTCCAATCAAGGGCATGTATCTTGGTTGCGGGCACATCCCAGTAGGGGGCGTGCAGGAGGCAGCTGATTGATGTTTCTCTCTAATCAATGTTTCTAACTCTCCATCTCCCTTCCTCTCTGTAAAAAATCAATAAAATATATTAAAAAAATAAAAAAACATAATTATATGAACATTAATTTTAAACTAACAGAGTATAGTTATATTTACAGAAAAAATATTTAGAAGTTTTCATTATTGGCCTGTGCATTCAAATAGCTGCTTTGTTTTTCTGTTTCATTTTAAATTTATCTTTTCTGTAGTTTAATTCAAAAAATGTATTTATTGTAGATTTTTCTAGAAAAACAAATCTTAAGAGTATTGCTTTACCTAACAGTTCACATATGGGTTTAAAGGCATACATCCTGCATGGCATGATTCATACTTTGTCCCTCACATGTAAATAGTTACCAAGATAAATTTTTTCAGAGGTCTGGTGTGGGTCCAAATGCTCAAATGAGATTTATTGCAAAAAGTCTCTTCATACTTTACAATGTAAAATGCCATTTGTGTTAGTGGTTAGGCTGAGATAAGAAGAATTATATTTTAACAGAAAATTAGGAATATATAAAGAAGGCAAAAACTTCTAGATCACAAGTGATCAGTACTGAAAAAAAAAACATTATCCAAATGTTAATACAGTTGTTATTCCTTATGACAGTTGAACAAGATAACTTCCTGAATGGACTCAAATCTATTTGCTACACATGCTTGGATTTAATATCACTATAGACAGCTGCTCCCAACAGGAGAGTTGGACTTAACTGTAGATATTATGAAGAACATAGCTGCCTGTCACATGATTTGAAGCATTCATTCCTCTTGGATTAGTAGGATGAGGAGCATCCTAACTAATGAGGCGTATGCAACTTTTCAGAGCATTACATAATTTTGAAGATACTGTGTTCAGTGATCAAGGTGATATAGAGGGCTAAGTGACAATGGAGTTTTTGCTTAATTATTTAAATATATATATATATTAAGACTTTTGGTAGCATAATCTCTTGATAAAAGCCATGGAATCCAGAATTATTTACATTTGGGCTTGAAATGTACCTGTTTTTTATTAACTGTGTCAACTGGACAAAGTACCTAATCTCTATCTTATTTTATTTTTCATTGAAATTAGAAACATAATCCCTCCTGTAAGTGGTTATACTGAGGATTAGAGAAAAAGGTGGATTAGTTAAAACTAACCTGTGTTAAGAGTTAACTTATTTACATTTATGTGTTCATTTGTTTATTTGGTCAATGATCATAATCTAAGTTTAAAAACTAAAACATATAGAAAAATTTGTTTATTCCGTTGAGAGTATTATGGAAGTGTATTTGTATTTACCTCATAATGAATAGTGTTAATGATTTCAGCTCACCTTCGGATATACTTGATTCGTTTTACACAGTACTTCTTACTACTGATGGTTTTACATGAACACTTTCTCCTTTCTGTTTGCCATCACAATTCTGCCTTCCTTGGTGTTTATCCTAAATCAGTGATGTTACAAATTCCCATCTCCTACACTAGAAATTCAGAGATACCTGCAAGTACTTCCATTCCTACATATAGAATCAGTTTCTACAAACTTCTGAAATTTGCACCCAACAGAATTTTTCTTGAACTATTTTTAAAGCTCCTACATTTACTGTTCTTATCAAGGCCATCATGTATTCTCTGTAATTGCTGCCTACTTGATAATTTACGACTTGGCTCCTTCCTTCCAGTTCCATCCTTATTATTATGAATAACTATCCAGCCTTCTAGAAAAGCCAGTGTCTCCATTTATAGTTGAGATCATTTTCCATCTCTTCTCTGAAATGTAAAATTATATTAGTTTTATGATCATTCTCCTGCAGAATTCTACTTTTCACTCTACTAAAGAATTCTGACTAGCTATAAATATACTAGACCTTCTCTGTCTATAAAGCCTATCTGTCTGTCTATATATCTACCTATCTTGCCTGTATTAGTTGGCATAAACTAGGTTAAGATCTGATATAAATGATTGAAAAAAATCTCAAATAGTGGCTCAAATCAACAAAGACTATTTTTTTTGCACACAATATATGTCTGCCACAAATTGAAAGGATTCTGTGTTCATTGAATTCCTTTAGGGGACTATGAAGCAGCCTCCATTTTGTTTTTTAAGTTTTAGTTTCGAGAAAGAGATAAAAATATCAATTTTTGTTGTTTCAATCATTCATGCATTCATTTGAGCCCATAATCTTGGCATCTTGGGAAGATGCTCTAACCAACCAAGTTCTCTAGCCAGGGCCAAAGAACCCTCTATCTTGATATGGGTTGTTGTTATGCCAGAACAGAGATCTCTTGAAGGCTCTCAAACGAGCAATTCAATATCTACTCCAGAGCATATGTAATGCACATATTATATCTTGGGCACACTCAAAGAAGCAAGAAAGTGCACCCATGTATGCAGAAAGTAGAATTTGACTACCCTAGATCTTTACCTTTTCATATACAATTTTTTATTATTTTGTTAATATCTGCAAAATAGCTTGCTAGGATAGATCAAGCTGAATACAATTGGTATTTTAGCAATATCAAGTATTTCAATTTATTACTATGGACTATTTCTTCATTTATTTAATTATTCTTAGTGAATTTTTGTGGTTTTCCACATATAATCTTGATAGATTTTCTTAGGAATATACCTAAAAATTATTTTTCATTAAAATGATATCATTTTATGATTTCAAATATAATTTGTTCCTCTGTGGTATATAGGAAGGCAATCATATTGATCACTTTGCATATTTATCTTATACACTAAAATCTTGCGGTACTCACTTATTAGTTACAGGCCTTTTAAAAAATAGATATTCCTGGAGTTTTCCACATAGGCATTATTGTGCCTAAAAAAAAGAAAAAGCATTTCTACCTTTTCTTTGTACAAATTATATACCTTTCATTTATTTATTTATTTTCTTACTTTAGGTAGAACTTTTTATTTTTTTTTATTGTTTAAAATATTACATATAGTAGTACATATATCTCCTTTTTTCCCCATTGACCTTCCTCCAGCCTCCCCTATCCAATCACATGCCCTCATCCCCCCTGCCCTCGCCACACACAATGTCTTGTGTCCATGCATACAAGTCCTTTGATTGATCTCTTCCTCCCCAACCCCAACACTCCCCTGCCTTCCTGCTGTAATTTGACAGTCTATTTGGTGCTTTACTGACTATCTTTTTGTTTATAAGGTTATAATGTTCTTTATTTTCCATAAATGAGTGAGATCATGTGTTATTTTTCTTTCATTGCCTGGCTTATTTCACTTAACATAATGCTCTTCAAGTCCATCCATGCTGCTGCAAGTGGTAAGAATTCCTTCTTTTTTATAGCAGCATAGTATTCCATTGTGCAGATGTACCATAGTTTTCTGATCCACTCATCTGAAAATGGGCATTTGGCTGTTTCCAAATCTTAACTATGGTTTAATTGTGCTGTTATGAACATAGGTGTGCTTATATCCTTTCTGATTGGTTCCTAGTTTCTTGGAATATATTCCTAGAAGTGGGATTACTGGGTCAAATGGGAGTTCCATTTTTAGTTTTTTAAGGAAACTCTATATTCTTTTTCCACAGTGGCTGCACCAGTCTGCATTCCCACCAATAGTGCAAGAGGGTTCCTTTTTTTTCCATGTCCTCTCTAGCACTTGTTGTTTGTTGATGATTGCCATTCTGGTATATCATTTGTTGAAGATTGCAAGTGTGAGTTGGTGCCGCATTGTTGTTTTGATTTGCATCTCTCAGATAATTAGTGACTTTGTGCATATTCTCAAAAGTCTCTTGGCTTTCCAACTTCTTTTGAAAAGATTCTATGCCCATTTTTTAATTGGATAATTTATCTTCCTTTCATTAAGTTGTATAAGTCCCCTGTAGATGTTGGAGATTAGACCTGTATCAGTGATAACATTTGCAAATATGCTTTCCCATACAGTGGGCTTTCTTGTTGTTTTGTTGATTGTTTCTTTTGCTGTACAAAAGCTTTTTATTCTGATGTAGTCACATTTGTTTATTTTCTCTTTAGTTTTCATTGCCCTAGGAGCAGTATTGGTGAAGAATTGCTTCGGCATATGTTTGCAATTTCTCTGCCTGTGGATTCCTCTGGTATTTTTATGGTTTCCCATCTTATGTTTAAGTCCTTTATCCATTTTGAGTTTATGAAACTGGACCACCAACTTACACCATACACAAAAAATAAAACTAGTCCAACTATAGACACCATACTCAAAAATAGGTAGAACTTTTCAGTACTATGTTGAATGAGAATGACTAGAAAGCCATTCTCATTTTTGTGAAAAAGTCTTCAGCCTTTTACCAAAGACTTTTATAATACTCTTATTTATCCTTTTAATCTTCATGAGCTCAGTATTAATGACCTCTCTGTTATTTCTGATATTGCTAATGTGTATCTTTTCACTCATGTTTTTGTTGGTTAGACTAAAGATCAATTAATTGTATTGCTTTTTCTACAAATGAAAATTAAATAATGTTGGTTAATGGTGCTGTTAAGGTCATGTATAACTTTAGTGATTTTCTGCCTACTTGATCTTAACTGTTGATAAGAAAATGTGGATGTACCCAATTATGACAATGGATTTATATATTTCTATCAATCTGCTTCCTATGTTTTGAAGTTGTGTTATCAGAGCCATAAATGTTTAGGATTGTGTGGTCTTTTGGAGAACTGACCTCTTAATCACTATGTAAAATCTGTTTTATAATCTTTTTCATGTTAAGTATGATTTGTCTGAAATTAATAGAGATACTCCAGCTTTCTTTCATTGTCAGCATGGTATATACTTCTCCATCACTTTACATTGAACTTAGGTCCTTATATTTAAAGTGGAATTCTTGTAGAAAATATGTAACTGTCTTGCTTTTTTAAAAATATATTTTTTATTGATTTTTTACAGAGAGGAAGGGAGAGGGATAGAGAGTTAGAAACATTGATAAGAGATAAACATTGATCAGCAGCCTTCACACACCTCCCACTAGAGATGTGCCCGCAACCAAGGTACATGGCCTTGACTAGAATCAAATCTGGGACCTTTGAGTCTACAGGCCAACTCTCTATCCACTGAGCCAAACCAGTTAGGGCTATCTTACTTTTAAAAATCAAATCTGACCTCTTTTATTTGGTGTATTTAGATCATTTATTTAAAAAAATTATTGATATACTTAGATTAATATCTGCCATGTTGTCTTTTTTATAGGCAGCCTTCTTTTCTTCCTTTTCTGGTTTGCCTTGATATTTTATATGATTTCATTTATGTCCTCTCTTAGCCTATCAATTGTACTTCTTTGAAATTGTTTTGATGCTGTCCTACTGTTGACAATAACCATTTTAACTAATCTAAATCCATTTTCAATCATGTGTTAGTTTTTCTAACTGTTTCTGTATACCCAGTGTGTTTCTTTATGGTGTTTTATTTTATATATAGTCTGCTTAATATTCTCTGAGCTTCTTGCATCTGTGGTTTGATTTGTGTCATTACTTCAAATATTTTTTCTGTCTTTATCTTCTGGCCTTCCAATTCAACATGTGTTATACCTTTTGATATTTTTCCTTGTGGGAGTCCCTTTCCGAATCCCATGTGGTTCAGGGTTCCCAGTTCAGAGTTTGGGTTCTGAAGGAGGCTGCACGTAAACAAAAAGAGAGACTAGAAAACATTAATTTGGCGATATTGGGGGGCCAGGCGGGAGCCTTCTCTAGTGGAAAGGACTACCACTTGCTTTGGCCTTTTTCTCCCTTTTATTTTGGGCACACCCCTAGATTATAGGCAGGAAATAACAAAACAGAAATTAACATGAAACAAACAGGTAGAGGCTGCTTCAGCTAACAATGTTTTCATCTAAACAGTGAGTAATTAGCTCTGACCTTTCAGTTAAGATTGACCAGCCTTCTGGCTTCCTATTTACATCCATTTAGTGAGAACAATGTTTGGTTTCCAACATCTCCCCCGTTTTCTTTCCTCTAAAAAATCTTGCATCTGCAGACTAGAAATAAATATTAAGACTAGAAATAAATGTATTGCTTTTTCTATAAATGAAAATTAAATAATGTTGGTTAATGGTGCTGTTAAGGTCATGTATAACTTTAGTGATTTTCTGCCTACTTGATCTTAACTGTTGATAGGGAAATGTGGATGTACCCAATTATGACAGTGGATTTATATATTTCTATCAATTCTGCTTTCTATATTTTGAAGTTGTGTTATCAGAGTCATAAATGTTTAGGATTGTGTGGTCTTTTGGAGAACTGACCTCTTAATCACTATGTAAAGTCTGTTTTATAATCTTTTTCATGTTAAGTATGATTTGTCTGAAATTAATAGAGATACTCCAGCTTTATTTCACCCCTCTGGCTGTTTCCTGGCGGTTGACCATGCCCTGTATATTGATCTACAGCAGCGATTCTCAACCTGTGGGTCGCAACCCTTTTGGGGGTGGAACAACACTTTCACATGGGTCGCCTAAGACCATTGGAAAACACAGATACGATCCATAACAGTTGCAAAATTACAATTATGAAGTAGCAACAAAAATAATTTTATGGTTGGGGGTCACCACAACATGAGGAACTGTATTAAAGGGTTGCGGCATTAGAAAGGTTGAGAACCACTGATCTAGAGGCTGCCCATTTCTATGAAATTTTGATTTACACTGTCTGGCCCAATGGTTACCTCTCTGACATCTAGGATCTCTCAGAGGCTGAGTGTTTATGGCTTCACTAGAGTGCTACCATGTGTCCTTCTCAGAGGTCAAAACTTTCACAATATTTAAAATATAGTTATTAATTCTTATTTGATAAAGTTTTCCATGCAATTTCAAGTATATTAGATTGGTTAAACTTAAGATTTCCTTTAAGAAGAGAGAACACATTTCTTCTATTACTCCGGGCCCATGGAGCTTTCCAAGAATCATCTCTGTTAAAGCCTTAAAATTTTAACATGGAAAAAAACATCAAATATGTATATATTCATATATGACTTAAAGATTACAATACTTTTTATAATTATCTTAAGATATCAATTATATCTTTAAACTTTTTATATTAAAATTTTCAGTTGGGAATCACAGAATTAATCCTTTTTTTATTAGAACAATAAACAACGAATTTTGAATTCCTAATTAGAGAAATTTTATTTTCTCCCAATTTAATTTTGCATTTAGCTAAAAACCTTGATTAATAAAACAATATCTTCTCCTTTTGGATCCTTATTTTCTTAAAAAATAAAGACCAGTTCTGGGTTTTTCTTTTTCTGCAGCTTTTGCAGAGAGATTCCACTTAAAACCCTAATATGTCCAAAAAAGGTGGACAATTGGGCGCATTTCTTTTTAAGCCAGGCTTCTCTCCTCACGAGTACAGAAATTCCAGACACATCTCTAAATTTTTAAAACTTTTCGAGTCAAGAAAGGAGAATTTAGATTAGTATACTGGGAGAGTGGACTTTCATACTGGAAAGCATCAGTAACAGATCTGACTAAATTTCTTTTCACCCTTAAAAGATAAAGACAGATCTTAAGTTTTTTCTTTCTTTTTCGCTTTCCGAAGTAATAACTAGCACCTAATTTGGCCAAGATTTGCATTTCCCTGCTAGTTCTTCTATAATTTTTAAATTAAATCTTAACTAATCTCATTGCAGGAGAGCAGATAGCCTTGCCCTCTCCTGCCACCTTTGAATTTCTCCACACCAGAGGTGTTTTCAGCAGTGGAGTTTCACTTATTACAGATTTAAAATTTCAAATGCAAACTAAGATTTTAATTTGAACAAGAAACCACATTATTTAAGCATGCAGACCAAAAGTCTATAATAAAGTTTACTTTATATTTATAATCTAAGTCTTCCCCATTAGCCTGGCTGCAAAAGACGTTCCCACCCTACTTACAGATTGCGACTCTGCAGTTAATCCGTGAGCTTTGTGTACCTTGAATTCCCCTCACCTTTTCCTAGGTGAATCTTCCTTCACCATTTTCCTTGGTGAATTTTCCTTCCTTTCCTCTTAGGCGAATAATACCTTCTCCTCCAGACGTCCCATGGTTAGGCACCAGATGTGGGCACCTCTTTCCGCATCCCCTGTTGGGCGCCAGATGTGGGAGCCCCTTTCCACATCCTTAGTGGTTCAGGGTTCCTGGTTCAGGGTTCAAGTTCTGAAGGAGGCCGCACGCAAACAAAATGAGAGACTAGAAAACATTAATTTGGCGATATTGGGGGGCCAGGCGGGAGCCTTCCTCTAGTGGAAAGGAGTACCACTTGCTTTGGCCTTTTTCTCCCTTTTATTAAGGCTTTGGGACACAACCCTAGCCTTTAGGCAGGAAATAACAAAACAGAAATTAACATGAAACAAACAGGTAGAGGCTGCTTCAGCTAACAATGTTTTCATCTAAACAGTGAGTAATTAGCTCTGACCTTTCAGACCACTTAAGGTTGACCAGCCTTCTGGCCTCCTGTTTCCATCCATTTAGTGAGAACAATGTTTCTTTTCTGACAGTTCCTCAGTAGTTAGGTGTTCTGTTCTGTGTTTTTGGTGTTGTTGTTGTTTTATCTCATTGAATTTTAGTTACAGAAGTTTCTATGGATATATTTTAAGCTCACTGACAACTTCACCATGTAAAATTTATTGCCCACTGTAGGCATTCCAGGATTCCATGCTTTCATTAGTGTGGTAGGCTTCTTAAATTTTTCTGTTCAACTATCATTAGTGTTGAGCTTTTACCTTACAGGCTCAGAAATATACTTCTACATCCAGGAATCAGGAACATGTCATAGACAAGTCAAAAAAGAAAAGTAAGTAAAAAAGGGGAGAAGCCTTTGTCAGCTGACCTTATTTTAAACAGGTATTCCCATTTTGTTCAGTTACTTAACCAAAAGTTCATCCTATGGCAATCTCTCTCAAGAGAGAGTCTGTGAAATATAGCTTTCATTTTCTTTGCTTAGATTTACACATTGGCTCTCCAAACTAAATTGAGGTTTTTATAGTTTCTATTAGTAATGAAGAAGGCTTGAATGGATATTGGATTGATAACTAGCAGTGTGTGCCAGAGGCATTAATATTCCTTTTCATAAGTAGGTTTGAGTACAAGAAAGAAAAGTTCTCCAGATCTGGAATTCTCCATTCCTGCCTGCCTCAATCCTAACAGCAGTTAGGTATGTGCACCACACAAAGGATAAATAATTATGTGAATTGAGGTAAAAGGAAGAGAGTGATGTCTCATATAGTGTGCTATATATAGAAAAAATATAGAGTACCTCAACCCAAGTGACTACATAGCAAAGTATCCCACACTGTAGATGTGGTCCCCCAATCTTATGTTCCATTAAAAAAAAAAAAGCATACACTACCTCTCTAGCCAGTGTCCAAAGGGACATGTCAAGAGTTCTGAAAGGAAATATCAAGTGAGAAAATGCACTAAATAAATGAAAACAGGCATTACCATGCTTGGAGCAAGAAATTTAACGAATGGTAGAAATTATGCATATTGAAATTGAATTGATTTTCAATGGCTCTTTTTTATTTATTGGTAAAGTGTAATATTTTCTTACTGTCTAAATATTTTTAAATATGTACTCTGAAATCCTAAGAACCATGTTGAAATATATATGCTATTCAATATTAAAAATATTTTTTGAAATTCAGAGTAAATGAAATGTCATAATAAAAAAGTGCTATAAACAACTATATCAATGATAAAATTATTACCAGCCAGAAGTTATAACTTTTATGTCATATAATTCTATTTAATTTATGCCAATATATTTATGAGCATTTTATATGGAATGAGAAATTTCTAAGAAGTTATAAATTATCAAAATTGAACCAAGAATAAGTAGAAAGACCTTAGTGAAGCAAACAGTTGGAACAAAAATCTAGGACCTTACATCTGAGGTCCAATCATTTTATGGAAGCAACTTGGCAACTATCTATCATAAGTGGATAGTTCAATATTATATAAAATACTTCCCAATATGAAAAATATTATTCCAAACATAAGATATTCATTAAATTTAACCATTTTTGAGGTATAAATATGATTATAATATAATACTTTAAGAAATTAGAGAATTGTCACACACAGTTATAATTCTCACTTTCAGAAATAGCTTAAAGAGATTGCAGGCATTTATTCATTTATTGAAGCTTGTTTGAATCTAAAATTGCAAATGAACTTACAGACAAGTTTCATGCTTTTTTGTAGGATAGTATAAGGTACCAACTTATTTTTTCTTGAACTGAAAAAATAGATTTGAAAGGAAAATGTATTTGTTTTCAGATAAGCTTTCTGTGAATTTTTCTTTATTCCTTTATTTACAGGATGTTAAAGACTGCAATTTCTCTAACTGGTATAACTTTCTAGCTGGGGTCAAGGATAACTATGAGGTTTGCTAGTATTATTTATAATAAGCAGAGCCTTGCAAAAGACTTTGAGTGAGTGTAAATGAACCAAATCAGATTTGCTTAGTAAAGTTGTGCTAATGCATCTTGAAATCTGTGACATGTCTTTGTTAAACCCAATGAGAAGGAAATGGTGCATGTCATCTCTGATCTTAATTTGAGAATGAGTGTAATAGCATTATGAATGCAGAGGTTGCTTTGTATTTGGTGACACATACAAATATTTTGTAAAGGCTCATTACAGTTTGCTTGGCATTGATTTATTAATGTGGTGAAAATGAAATAATCTTAAATGGCAATGTTTGATGGGCAATTGTGTAGGAAAACAGAACAACTGGAGATAGCAGCAGCAAATATTGTCCAGTTTCACAAGTCAAAAGAAACTAAAAATATAACAACTGATTTGATAACAGGTAAAATGTCAGAATGGATATAATCATATTTATACTTCTGGTACAAATGTAGGTTTTCTTTCACTTAAGGTAGAAATGACAGCCAAAACTGGTTCATCTTACAATTTTATAAATATTTTGAACAAACACATTTTCCATTTGCTTTTGCCAAGTAATCCTACCACCAGCAATGAAAGAGAGATTCCATTTTCCCACATTCTATCCAATGCTTAGTATTGTTTTTAATGTGTGTATACCATCTTTATGGTGTAAAAATTAAATTAGTATTGCTTTCAGTTTTATGTGCTAGAATACCAAGTTAGATGGGCTGCTTTATGCATATTTAATGTTAACAAATATGAATTTTTAGTCATAGAATTTGACTGACTTTTTACTTGTTTGTATTTTTTTTACCACTAAAAAAATAACTTCTCTATATTCTAAATACCAATTCTTTCTTAAATTTTCCAGATACTAATATAGCACATTGCACTGGCCCTTGCACTTTAATTTAGTTTTTCATACCTTTGGTCATCATGCATGTGTTTGCTCAATTTTAAAGAATTTCAATCTGTCTCTTTTTTTTATTATTTTTTTACTATTTTTTTTTACTTTTTACAGTCTAGTAAGTGCTTCTAAAATGTAACAAGAAAAAATTCTACAAATGGATAATAAAAAGATCAATGCAAAGAAAATTTACAAACTACAAAAAATGGTTTTCTGAGATTTTTTGTTTTATTTTTTCCATATAAAAATATGTTGAGGATGTAAACAAAATAGCCTTTTTAATAGCCCCGTTTTCTAAGGGATAATACTACCTGAGACCCCTCAACCCCACCCATTTTTCAAAATGTCTTACTCATTAAAGTATTTTATTCTGCTTCTCACAGCTAAAAGTAAGGCTAGCTCCTTTCCCTTACTCCAATTTTTGTTGTTGTCGTAAGAGACTTATACTCTTGACAAAATTTTAAATGGTCAATGCAATATCATTAATTATGGGCACAATAGTATATAGCAAATCTGAACTTTTGCAAAACTGAAACTTTTTGCCCATTGAATAACAACTCCCCATTTCTTCCTCTCACCAGCCCTTGGTGAGCAATATTCCACTCTCTGAGTCTGAGAGTTTGTCTATTTTAGATACATCCTAAAAGTGGAATTATACTGTATTTTTCATTCTGTGTCTGGCTTATTTTATTTAGCACAATGTCTTCCATTTCATCCAACTTGTTTCATATAGTGATATTTCTTTAAAGACAGAATAATATTCCATAGCATGTATTTATTGCATTTTCTTTATCCTGCCACCCATTGATAGACATTTGGATTGTTTCTTGGCTATTTTTCATAATGCTGGAAGGAAGATGTTAATGCAGAAATCTCTTTGAGATCCTGATTTCAATTCCTCTGTACACCCAAAGAGGAATTGTGGAATCATAAATAGTTTTCTGTTCAATTTTTGAGAACCTCTGTTTTATTTTATATAACAGTTGCACTATTTTACATCCCAAATAGTGTCCAACTTCTCCATTTTGTCACCAACACCTGTTAGCTCTTATTTTTTTTATAGTAACCATCCTAACCTATGTGAAGTGATATCTCTTTATACCTTTCATTTGAATTTCTGTGATGATTAGTGATGTTGAGCATATTTTCATATACTTGTTGGGCAATTGTATGTCTCATTGCTTTTTTTTTATTATTTGTGCTCCTTAGTACCTTTTAAAGAATTGATCTTAGATGAATTAATGGTATTTTTCATATGCTCTTTCTAATACCTTATAAGTTTTGCTTTTGATAATTAATCTTTAAGTACATCTAGTATTTGTTTTACACATAGGGTACAATGGTAATGTTGAGTATAAAATATAAAGCACTTAATAAAAGTGTCAACACAGAAAGAAAAAATCATAACACAATGTAATATTAATATTATAATGCAAAATTTATTCTTACAATAATCAGCATAAAGAAAGAGGTTGGAGTAAGGAAAAATGTAAAGATGTGGGGGATAGATTATAGGCTGGATCTCCATGAAACTAAAGGTACAAAAAGATAAAGCAGAGGGAAGAAAAAGGTGAAGTAATCCAATTCCCAAAGATTCTAGAATTCACATTTGTTTTCACAATTTAATGTCTCTGGCAGTTTTTCTCTTTCTTAATAGTACACAAAATATGGTGTGAGTTACAGTCAACAGAATCTTAGATTTGATGAAGCACTTTAATAAGATTTTCCAAGAGCTGGAAAGAGCACAGATATTTACATTAATAAGCCCTGCTGACTGCCGAATAAGAACAATGAATAAAGACATATAGGTAGACAGATCATGGGAAAATGTCAGAGACCCAAAAGTGAATCAATGCAGGAACAAAAACAATGGAACCAAGAAGTAAAAGAGAAAGAGACCAACATGATTTTAATCAACAGCTTTGGAATATGGAAAAAGTACATAAACACTTTTGAGACAAAAATAAAATAATTTTGGACAAAGGAAAGACTTTGTGAAGATACAGAAGGAGGATGGCCATCTGTAAGCTAAGGAGTGGGGCCTCAGGAGAAACTCTCCCTGCTGGCCTCTTGGAATCAGACTCCATTCAGGACTGTGGGAAATAAGTGTCAATAGCTTTAGACACCGCGTCTGTGGTTTGTGTTGTGGCAGCCCAACAGACTAGCACAGAAGTGGGAGTCCAGGGAGGAGGGGCGTGGTGCGTGGCCCATGAGGCCCCTCTAGGCAAGGTTGAAGAGCTGGCATTGGTCCAGTGCTGCCTGGGTGTACAGGGATAACAGTTGCCCGCCGTGGCAGCCTCTGCAAGTGTCAGCTGTAGATGGGGACAAGCCCTGGCTGCCCCGGAAGCCTAGTGGGCAGCAGGTCCCCGGGAGCCGCCTTCCTCTGAGTGTCTGGGCTCCGATCTCTGAGGGAGCCTGGCAGGTTGGCACAGCGGATGTCAACCCACAGAAGCAGGCAGGCGTGTCCTTCCACCTCCGCTGTGGAAAGCATCTGCGATGACCTTCAGCCAGGTTACTTGGCAAAACACCTTTCCGCAAAGTGGCGTTGTGGGTTTTAATTCCGCTGAATAGACACCACGACCTTCGCTTTCTCCTTGAATCAGCAGGCGGTTGCCCCACGGGGCGGGTGGGCTGCCAACCAGCAAGGGACCTCTCTTCTCGCGTGGGGGGTGGGGGGGAAACACAAGGTTTCCAGGGAGGGCTGTGCACTGAAGTTCAGGCAGGTGGAGTGGGGTTGATGCCTTTTCAGGGTCAGGGTCATGGGTCGTACTGGCTGTCAAGTCCTCGGCTTGGAGGGCTGGACTCCCTGCACAGGACTTTTCATAGCCGCATGCACATCCCTCTCCCCAGCTGATCTTGCTGGGTCTCAGGTTTTACTGCCACCTTAATACCCCACCAGCCCTCACTTTTGCCCTCCTGTTCACCTTTCACCAGGAACACTCATTGTTGTCCGACTGACTATAGACTTCGGAATGTTGCAGTGAGTAAGGTGTTTATGCTTTTCTTGTTCTTGGTAAGATGAAAGATTGGTAGCTGTACTAAGGCTCTGTAAGTGGCAGGTAGCTAGTGTTCCCACACACATTTGCTTGTAATTTTTAGCCCAAAGCAGATGCATTAGGTTTTCTGGCTGCCTTGTGTGGGGTTATGAATAGTGGAGGCACAATTCCTTCAGCTTTTGAAAGAGTAGATGGAAACGTGAGGACTTGCCAGGAAACATTGGCCTGGCCAGTCCAGTTCCCTTTGGTCTTAGAATGTTCTGAGGTTTCAGCTGCCCCCATCCCCTTGCCCATTCAGAGCCTTATCCTGCCCCCACCAGGCTCTCTTTATTATCAAGCATAAAGGAAGTGGCGTGAATGGAGAGTTATATGTAATTGAGAAAAAAGGTTGTATCTTTTTAGCTCACTTAATTTCACGTTATTTTTTTCATATGCATATAAATATTGTATTTATTCTTTTGATCTCATCACCCAAACTTCCTAGATTCCTTAAGGAAAAAAAACAACATTGTTTTAATTATAACTTTATTTCTCTAGTAACCCAGCAAATGACTAAATGATAATCTACAACCTACACAGTGAAATATTTTTAAATACATCAAATAAGAATCACCGGTCTCTAAAACTTTTTAATGATCTAAGTGTTATGCCCAGAGTTCGGGGTCCCCAATAATCAACCACCAGGGAGCCTTTTTCCGATGCAAAAGCAAAGAGTCTTTATTCAAACCCGGGTTTGGCTCCCAGCCTCTTTCTGGCACAGCAGCGAGACCAGAGAGCAAGCCCCAGAAGAACAACGGGTTTTATGGGGTTTGGTCATTTGGGTGGGCTTAGGGAAATGACGAGGGTTACAGAGATTGGTCACTTGGGTCAAGGTTTTTCTGTGCTTTAGCCTTATTAGGACCCTCACTGTGTTCCTAGAGCTTCATTGGTCCATTCGGGCCGTGGTCGGGAAGTTAGGACATTGTTGGTACACCTGTGGCCACTCCCAGGAAAGGCAGGAGGTTTAGGCAGCGGGCCCAGCCCTATAGGACAAGATGGAGGAGAGTTCGTTTCTGCTTTGTCCTTTCACTAAGCATTTTGATGACAATTTTCAATTAAATTCCATCTAAATATTTATTCTGAAATTGCTTTCTCTCAAAAAAAACATTAGTCAGGATAAAATATAAATGTTTTACTAATCAATGCAGGCATAGCTATTTTACTAAACTACCTGTATTTTAAATTATTAAACTATTTTTCTTTGATTTCACTGGAGAAGTACAGTATACAGGCCCCATCATATGGTATATTGATTTTTATGAGTTAGCGTTATTGCAAACACTGGATCAAGAGAAAAATCTTTCTGAGCATGAACCAGCCAAGTTTAAAATGAGTGATTGGTTTAAACCCATGGCTGAGTCAGATTTACTGATATTTCTGTTCCTGCTTCTTTAAACAGTTTCATTGAAGCTAAAAACCATATACTGGTATAATAGCTTCAAATTTTATTCATAATGGCAAAGAAAAATAATATATCAGAAAGAAAAGAAAGTTTATGTCTAAAATGTATATGTGTTGCTATATTAAGGATATTACATCCCAGCAATTAAAAATAAAATGGAGCCCTGGCCAAGTTGCTTGGTTGCATGGAGTGTTGACCTATACGTCAAGAAGGTTTCAGGTTTGATTCCTAGTCAGGGCACATACCTAGGTTTCAAGTTCTATCCCTGTTGAGGGTGAGTACAGAAAGCAACCAATTGATGTTTCTCTCTTGCATTGCTCTCTCACTCTCTCTCTTTTCTCTCTCTCTCAATTTTTAAAAATAATAATTAAAAATAATAATAGTAATAATTAAATGGATATAAATTAAAAATAATAGTAATAATTATATGGATATAAATTAGTTAAGACTCATACAATTAATTTATAGCATTCCTATTAAAAAATAAAAGATTAAAATAACATAATATGCATTGTCTAAGAAAAAAAAACTAAGCCAGACTATAAAGAAATGTGATAGTAGACCATTATTCCTATACTTAGACATAAATATTTTGTATTATTCTTCTGCATACACATTGTTTTGAACTCCCATTAGAAAAACAGACAGTTATTCACTAATATAAATAGCACAGACATGTCTGGGAAATAGTACTAGAAGTGATTATGTAAATCACAGATGTATATAAGAGGATCATAATTACTGGTAATTATTTAAGTTGAAGGTGAAACAAAAAATAGAGTTGGCAATCACATAAAATCTAATGTGTGTTTGAAATATTTGAAATAGTTGCTGTCATTAAAAGGTATACTAAATAGCAAATATGCTTACAGGGGTGTATAAATAATATTATTTTAACTTTTTTTGTCAGTATAAATTACTTTTCTTTATTACCAAATAACTTTCAACCAATTTTTAAAAGTGCACTTTATTTTTAGGTATCAAGGACTTTGTTAGTTTCTGATGTAAAGAAATGGTTCTAATTTTTCAGCCTGGAGAATGGTGTTTGCTATAGGACATTGCTAACTGCTCTTCAGTAGGTAAAGCACATACAGAAATTTTTATGACTCAGAGAGGAAATTATGAGGGTTGTTTTGTTGTTCTTTTAACTTATTGAGATAATTAATTTTTTATCCTTTAATCTGTTTATATATTGTATTACACTGATAGAATAATCTAATTTTTATCTGTCTTCAGTGCTTTCTTGCATCTATGATCATAGGTAAGGTTAATTTTAACCCCCTCTTGTTTCTTGTTTCCCTACTTTCTTACTTGGCTTACTGTCTGAGTTGTGTTTGTTTGTTTTTGTTGTTGTTGTTGTTGTTGTTTTTTTTTTTGTGTGTGTGTGTGTTTTGGTTTGGTTTGGTTTGGTTTGTTTTACATGCAAATTGGTGATTGAGGGGGTTCCTGTGAGGCTGCTTTGAGGCTTTTTCACTTCATGGAGATTGGTTTGCCTCTGCTAAGCACTCTGAATAGCTCCCACTGGAATCATTTTAAATTAATCTTCCTGCTTTGGTTTTGATGGGCTTTACCCAGAGGTAACCTCAAACCTCACATCATTTTAAGTACAGGCCTCTATTTACCAATTTTTATATTAAAAAACATCTTCATATAGCATCTAGGTAAAACAGACATGCTTGTGTGTGCCTCCTTTGCTGGAAATGCAGGTTTGTTTTTCTCTCTGAGTATTCTTTCACGGAGGCTGTTTCTTTAAAGACCTTGCCCTAATAAGGGAATGGGGGTAATTTCTCATTCCCTCACTTTGTAGGAGCCTAAAGCTTTGTCTCTTGTGTCCCCTGTGATTCCTAAATCCCTAGGCTCTATTGTAGGCAAATATTTTGAACATAAATGTGGATTTATTGCTTGATCACTCATGTTCCCCTGCTTATTTATTTATTTATTTATTTGCACTTATAAATTCTGTGGTTCACTTGAAATCTGTGATAGCATAGATGCCCTGCTTTTCCTTGAAATTCTGGTATTCCCATTTCTCAAGTGCACAGTTATCTGGAGGAATTGCCACAGGCTCCTTCAGGGAAAGATCAGGGCTATATTTCCTATACATATTTATGGTGGTGTTACAATGCCCTTTCTCAAGATGCTTTCTTTGTCTTTCTCTTCCATCATTGAATGTGGGTTTTGTGAACTATATTATTTGTAGAAGCTTGGTAAAGATGCATCATGTTTCATTGGGATAGCTGACACACTGACCTTCTCACTGACTCTCAATTTTATCTTGATTCTATTGCCCAAACAATTCTCTAGTTGGCTGGTTGCTTATAATGTCTCTAGGAACTTTATGAACTCTTAAAGGTCAACGTATTGTCCTGAGAGTCCAGGTACACTGCATATCCCCTTTCCCCAGGAATTAAACTATGTTATGTATGAAGGTAAAAAGTGTCACACCCTGACCACTGCCATTCTAGAATTCTATCATCCATGCTGAAATTTAAGAAACACTACTCCATGGAAATATCTTCCATTGTTAACGTTAACTAGAATAAGAAAGCCAAACTTCAACACATTTGGGGGATTTCTTGAAGTTTAGGGTAGATTGAAAAGATTTAATAGTATTTAACCATTCTTTTTGCATAAGAAATTGAGAAGGGCAAGTGTAGGACATTTTATTAAAGGACAAAATAGTCCAAATAATGTAATTAATCAAGAAATGATCTACAGTTTTCAAAATGCGATAGTAATTATGAGTGTAGCTTGTCAGCTGTAAGTCCAATCTTTCTTTATCCACCCTTATGGTCACATAACTGCTTGTAAGGAGGAAAAAAGGCTATAATGACAGCAGCAATGGCTGTTTTCCTATAGTACAGACAAGTAAATAATAATCTATAAAACTCTGTAGCTTGAGCAGAAATGATTTAGGTCCCAGGAACATAGGAACAAAAAATACAGAATGATGCCAGACCTCCAACAAATGGTATTCTTTACTAAAGGAAAATGTCTTATATGAGCAAAAGAAAAAGACAAGCCAAATCCTCATTAAATCAGTTATTGAATTTTTTAACAATTGGCAGCAAAAAAAACCCCCTCAAAAACAAACAAACAAAAGAAACTAACAACAGTCTATTTGCATAGCTTTATTTACTTATGATTTCATATTGCTGGTGTCTAAGAGTGAGAAGTTATTTCTGGTAAATTGGAAAGCTAATAGTGTTTGTAACCAAGTTATATTAAGTGAATAAAACTTGTTTTTTACCTCATACAGAACCAACAACTGTGCCACCATATTCACTTCATGAGAATGGTGAAGATGATGAGAGAGATTCAAAATTGAATATTATAATAATAGTTTTTGGAATCTGTGCTGAATGGTATATCTACAAATATCACTAAGATGGTCATTGGTAAAATATGAAATTTAGTGAACTCAACTTTCTAATGAGAAGAAAGGCTACTAAGGATAAATTTAATGGTTTGCATGGATAGGAGCCTGAATAAAATACTATCCACTAGCATCTTCAGAGAAGTAGTATACTGTGGGGAAAAGGCAATATAAAATTTCCTTCTTTACTATAAAACTGCTCTTCTTTCTTTAAATTCCCGATGACATAAGACACAATTTTACACTTTCAAGTAGGGCAAACACTGAGCCTGCTACAAAAACTGTTGTGTCAGTGGCAATAGTTTGTATGATTCAGATTCTTTTAATAGCCCACTAATTTTGAAAGTTTGTACAGAATGTCTAGCATTTTGATTTACCAATTGGATATATCAATATCTATATTTCAATATTTATATTCTTTCTTAGTATTCATTTCCTGAAATTAATTAACAATGATGAGAACTGTGCAATCAATCCTTTATTCTAAGTCATTTCACATTAGGGAAACACTTGCAATATCGCCATTCAGTTTCTATAATTCTAATTTTCTCTGTCTTCATTTTGGAGATATTGAAGTTTATCTTTTAAAGCTGCTAAAGACAAAATGCATAAAAATAACAGTGACATCATATATTTGTGTGGGAACCACTTTCCACATCCCGCATGGTTCAGTGTTCCCGGTTCAGGGTTCGGGTTCTGTAGGAGGCCGCTGGCAAATGAAATAAGAGACTAGAAAATATTAATTTGGCGATATTGGGGGGCCAGGCGGCAGTTTTCCTCCAGTGGAAAGGACTGCCTCTGGCCTTTTTCTTCCTTTTATTAAGGCTTTGGGACACACCCTAGCCTTTAGGCAGGAAATAACAAACAGAAATTAACATGAAACAAACAGGTAGAGATTGCTTCAGCCAACAATGTTTCAACTAAACAGTGAGTGATTAGCTCTGACCTTTCAGAGCAGTTAAGGTTGACCAGCCTTCTGGCCTCCTGTTTACATCCATTTAGTAAGAACAATGTTTGGTGTCTGACATATTTGATGACATATCTACCAAAATAATACATAATAAATATACTGTACTATCTAGTTAGAAGTACATAGAGCTAATATTTCTTTTTCATTTTTCTTCCCTTGTACGAATGCATGCATTTATTTATTTACTCATTAAACATATATTAATTGGATGACTATTATTTTCTCAGTCATTGTTCAAGCTTATGGGTATTAAGGATCCTGGTCCTCATGAGCTCACATTATAGGATACACTTGCACTTTTTCTCTTTCTCTTCCCTCTCTTCATTGTCTTTGGTATCCAGTGATTGCTAACAGGTGGAAGTTTATAGAACTAAAATAATAGTATAGAGAACTGTGAATATTTTTACAGAAGCACAACTTTTGATATATTTTGAGCTATAAAATGTATTGCAATCGGGCAATAAAGATAAATGAATAAAAACAAGCATAAAATAAGGAGATGAATTTGGCTATTATGTGAATTAATAGGTTATTTATCAGACAAAGAGTTTTTGAGATTCCATTTTTATTTGAAAATGTGCATGCACTTGAAAATAGGTATTTTGAACTACTATAATTAAGTGGCCATTTATATGCATTAATTTAGCTAGAAAAATCACATTGTCCAATAAAATAGTTGTCTGACTAGACTTAAGAAATTGCAAAATGCTTTTAAATCAAGTTTTGTGCTCATAAGAGAAAAATAATAGGGTAGGTTTCTCTTTCTTGTTTTTCTTTTCTTGTTCTTCCTTCTCTTCCTTCTCCCCTCCTTCCCCCTCCATTCTCTCTTTCCCTCTCATATTCCTGCTGCTGCTTTTGCTATTTCTGCCTCTGCTTCACCTATTCATTTTCCTCTTTCTCTTTCTTTTTTTTTAATATATTTTTATTGATTTCAGAAAGTAAGGAAGAGGGAGAGAAATAGAAACATAACTGATGAGAGAGAATCATTGATTGGCTACCTCTTACATGCCCCACACTGAGGATCTAGCCCACAACCCAGTATGCTCTGATTAAGAATGGAACCCTGACCTTCTGGTTCATAGGTTGACACTCAACCACTGAGACACTCCAGCTGGGCTCTCCTTCCTAACTGCTACTTTTTTTTTCTTTCTCCTTTTTCTTCATGGATATTTTTTTCTTTCTCTTCCCTCTCTTCATTATCTTTTTTCTCTTACTTTCTTTCTTCCTCTTTTGTTCACCTCTAATTATTTATTTAAAGAACACTCATACCTGGTCTTAGCTGGTTTGCCTCAGTGAATAGCGTGTTGCCCTGGGGACTGTTTTAAATGGCATACTGAATAAAAGAAAGTGCAAGTACCCTAGGATAAATAGTCTCGGTTTGAGCATTGTACTATAATTACTAGCATAATTTAACTCTAATACCATCTAAAATTGAGTTTAATTACCTAACAAGAACAAAAAAGATGGATTGCAGCATATGAGCTAAAAATTACACACTTTTTTTTGCATACCTACAGCAGAAACACTTTGCTAACCATGTTAGACATTTACATAGCCACTTGAACTCCACATTACAATTTTAGATCACTGAAGCTTAAAAAGGTGAGCAATAGTTTTGTCAACTATATAGTTAAAAAAATGTAACTCCTTTTCATCTTCCATTATATGGCTGCTGCATACTGATCATTTTTATTTTAAAATTCCACATTAACTTTCTTTTAATACACTACTTATTCTTTTATATGTGTTTGCAAAAATTATTTTATAATGACACTGAAAGTCTATTATTAATTTCAGAGAGGAAGGGAGAGGGAGAGAGAGAATAAAACATCAATGATGAGAAAATATCATTGATTGGCTTCCTCCTGCATGTCCCAGACTGGTGATGGAGCCCGCAATCAGGCATGTGTCCTAACCAGGATCGAACTGTGACCTCCTACTTTATAGATTGATGCTCAGTCATTGAACCATGCCTACTGGGCAGCACTGAAAATCTTAACCTGGTGTATTTATCATATGCCAAATGTGAGAATGTTTGAGACTAATTATGGTGAATGCCTGAAATTTCTATAATTCAGTTAATAAATTTTCCTTGTATATATATTTTTATTCCTTGATTTTCAAACATTGAATATTTTAAATAAAATGTATTTTAAACCAATGGTATCAATATTATTTTTATAAATAATTTATATATTATTATATAAATGTCAATCTGGGAGAGGAACATATATGTGTCGGAAACCAAATATTGTTCTCACTAGATGGATGTAAACAGGAAGCCAGAAGGCGGGTCAACCTTAATTGCTCTGAAAGGTCAGAGCTAATTACTCACTGTTTTGTGGAAACATTATTGGTTGAAGCAACCTCTATGTTTGTTTCTTGTTAATTTCTGTTTTTGTTATTTCCTGCCTAAAAGCTAGGGGCGTGTCCCAAAGCCTTAATAAAAGGAAGAAAAAGGCCAGAGCAAGGGGCAGTCCTTTCCACTAGAGGAAGGCTCCTGCCTGGCCCCCCAATATCGCCAAATTTGTGCTTTCTAGTCTCTCATTTCGTTTGCGTGCGGCCTCCTTCAGAACCCGAACCCTGACCCGGGAACCCTGAACCACGCGGGACATGGAAAGAGGTTCCCACATATATGTATATATAATGTAACTAGGGGCCTGGTGCATGAAGATTTCATGCATGGGGGTGCGTCCCTCAGCCTGACCTGCACCCTCTCCAATCTGGGAGTTTCTGTTTTTGCAATTACATGAGCAAATTGTCTGAGACCCCAAATCAGTTTGGTTTGTTGCTCACAGAATATTAGAGGCATTTTTTTTCTTTGCTTTATTGGTGAGATTTCCTGGAAGTTTTAGGATATCTTACCCTTTAATTTTTTCTAGACACTCTGATTTTGCTTATGTCTTTCGCTTTTGCTTTACTTCCATCCCTCACCACAACAGTAACTTGTTCCAGGTTCACTTTGCTCTAGTGTCTAGGACAGTGGTCTACAAACTCATTAGTCAACAGAGCCAAATATCAACAGTACAATGATTTTGAGAGCCAAATTTTTTAACTTAAACTTCTTATAATGCCACTTCTTCAAAATAGACTTGCCCAGGCTGTGGTATTTTGTGGAAGAGCCACACTCAAGGGGCTAAAGAGCCATATGTGGCTCTTGAGCCACAGTTTGCCAACCACTGGTCTAGGAGATTTGTCACAAGAACTACAATTCCCAGCATTCCTGGTGCTCCCAGCACTCTGGGCTTCTGCTTGCAGTTGTGGGGCTTACACCAGAACTACTATTCCCAGAATACTTGGTGCTCCCTACACTCTTTGTTTTTCCTTCCTGCTCTTTCTCCATCCCATGGTCTCCCACTCTGCCAAGTTCTCCAAGCCTCCAGCTCTCTCTCTCTGCTCTCTGTCTGGTGGCTTGGGGAGCCAAGTTCCCCAAGCTGCTCCACTCTCTACCAACTCTCCTGCTCTGCTCTCTGCCTGGGGCCTGTGTATGCAAATTAACCTGCCATATTTGTTGGGTTAATTAGCATACTCACTCCTGATTGGCTGGTGGACATCACAGGCACAGTCAATTTTACATGTTTCTCTTTCATTATATAGGATATGACACAATAACATATTATGCAGATAATATATTTCATATGGTACAACATAGTAATGTATATTTCATATGGTACAACATATATATATATATATATATATATATGCACATATATATGTGTGTGTGTGTGTACTGTGAAATATTTCTGTAGAAAGAATAATGCCACTGATGTGTGCATTATCACAAATTGAGCACCAAAGAAACCTAACAAAAAAAGTAGAATATTACCAGTCCTATAAAAGTCACCTGTATATCCCTCCTTAATAATAGTCCATTTGCTCTCTCAAGTAAACTATACTCCTGCAATTTACTGCTCTACAGTGAAAAATGCTTGTTTACTTCTCTAAGAACCTGTTGTGGGTAAAGGAAGAGAGGATGAGGGACATCTGTGAGAGTGTCAATAATTAAA
Source organism: Lasiurus cinereus (assembly GCA_011751065.1). Lineage (NCBI taxonomy): Eukaryota > Metazoa > Chordata > Mammalia > Chiroptera > Vespertilionidae > Lasiurus > Lasiurus cinereus. The sequence continues at coordinate 3,055,808 of JAAGEH010000014.1, read as the reverse complement.
AAAGTGTGTTGGCTTTTTCTAAATATTACATATTACTCTTTTTAATAGTCATATATAATGAGGGTAATGATGATTATCATTTATTAGACACATAAAATGTGTCAATTAATTATATGTCATTTATACAACAGAATTTTATCTCATTTTTATAGCAACTTTCCAAGCTAGATCAATATTTTCTCATGTCACAAATGAGGAAACAGGTTTAGATATATTTGATGACTGCATGAGTGCACATAGAGAACTGATTTGTCAATTTTCATAGCCAATGTGATATTAAACATGATACTGATACTCATTGAGAAAGCCTAATTTCATCAATAAATCTTCTTGGTATCTAGAATCATAGGAATCTTTGGAAAAACACCAAATTGAGATAGTGAATTAATTGAAAGAAAGCAGTGTTTCATCAGATCAGTAATCAATCAGTTAAAATTGGTAAACTCAATTGCTTCCTATAATAAAATTGAAAAACATTTTTTTCTGTCCACTTAAAATATTTATTCAAAATATGCCATGAACTGTTGGAAAGGACTTAGTTTTAAAAACTAGATATAACTCTAGGTTATACTTTCTTTGAAATAACTTTTAAGTAGTCAGATATAGATATAAATAGCATGTAAGTAAATTTATTTTTTATACATTGGAAAGTGTATAGTGATATGGATATCATTGACTAAATAGTGAGGCATATAAAATAACAAAAAGAAAAAAAAGAGTAAAGAGCTAGAATAAAAAATAGGTTACAATATGCCAGAAAAGAAATCCAAATGTTAAAACAGATGAATGGTGATTATACTTCTCTCTACCTAAAGGCATTCAGAAGTAAGCTCCCAACCATCACAGATGGAATAAGGCCTAACCTAAGCCGATAAATTTTCTCTTTAAGCTAGTGTGAGTTGGTTTGCATGTGAACAGACAAGGGTAGAAGACACAGGACTGATAATTTATTAAGATAAGAAAGTTTCTAGAATTAGTAATTACTAAATGCATATTCCTTTTCTCACAGGTGTGGAAACAGAACCAGAGTCAGATGTGTGTGATTGTATATGTGTGTGTGTGTGTCTGTGTGTGTGTGTGTGTGTGTGTGTGTAGATTTGTTAGTCACTATTCTTCTCACAATACCAGTGTCCAATTCATCTGAGGAAAAAACAAAGTATTTATAATCTATTGGAGACATCTAAAATTCTTTAGCCTATTACAAATGATTTAATTCAAATACCAAAAACAAATAAATTACTTTAGGAGTAGCAGAGAGCCTAAATTCATTAATGATAAAACATTTAATGATTTAATATATTTTCGGATATAATTGTGAAATAGGTTTATAAAGCAAAGTCTATTCCAAGTAGGAAGAGGAATCAGTTCTAAGAATAAACTGAAGAAAGACTGTCAATGACAAAAATAAATTTAATCAATGTCAAAAGTTTACTTATCTTTCAGAATGCACCAAAATATAGAGGTTATAAGTGTAATTTTTAAGAAACAATTATATAAAACTATAAAACAGATTGAGCTGAAACTGATTGATAACAGATTGTGATGATCAAATATTTGCATCTTTTCCCAAGTCTGTGATGTGACATCACAGTAATAACTTGAAATTGATTATGGTGGAAGTATTTACAGTACAAAATTAGGCAAACACTGGGAAATTGCGCATTTTTTTTCTCCCTAGAGAGTTGGTGTACTAGCATTTACTTTTTAAAAAATGTAATTGGGGTGATATTTATTAATACTGGCATTTCCTTTTGATATGTGATTTTGTTATAAATTTTAAATGTTCCTAATTTTCTTATGGAAGAACTTTTTCTCAGTTAAAATAATTTATCAAAATGTAGATTCATTCAACCTATATTGATTTAATGTTTATTAAATATTACTATACATCAACTTAACAGGTTTGGCTCAGTGGATAGAGCATCAGTCAGCCTGCAGACTGAAGGGTCCTGGGTTCGATTCTGGTCAAGGGCATGTATCTTGATCGTGGGTACAACCCCAGTATGGGGTGTGCAGGAGGCAGCTCATCAATGTTTCTCTCTCATCGATGTTTCTAACTCTTTATCCCTCTCTCTTCCTCTCTGTAAAAAATCAATAAAATATATTAAAAATATTATTATACATCAAACATCATATATGTGATACAGTTTTTCCTCCTGCAACATAATGTCTTCTAAAAACCTTTAAATTACAGTGTATAATATAGTCTTGTTTGTATCAGGTCAAGTAATTTTGTCTAGACCCACAAAATTGGGGTATAAGTCATTAATGTTTATTATATAGTAATAAAATTGAAGTTACAAATGTAAAAAGAAGAATTATACATACTGTACCAATAAGCAGGACATACCGAAATATTTGGAACCTGTCAACTTTGATGCCCTCAATTTAAATAGCAGTTAATAGTTAGTTAAAATGGTGGAAATAGCATTCTAGGTGTACAGGAGATAAACAATAGGGGCACTTCATTATAATATAAATCATTGCAATGATGTAATACTTCATTTATTGGGAAAGTCTCAATGAAGAGGTGAATGTGTATGTGTGTGTGTATGGATACATATATATATATAAACATATAAAATGTATTATATATACATATATATGTGTGTGTGTGTAAATATGTATATAAGCACTATAGTCTTAATTTCAGCTACACTGAACACTTCCAAATTAATCAAATAAGCTATTTTCCCTTTTGTTTCTCAGTATTCAGATATATTCAACCTTTTGAATGGAACAGTACTTCCCTGAGGGGACTGTGAACCAGTTTGCTACCAAACCTTTTATGATGCTATAAGGAGCTTGATTTATTTAAAAAAAATTGTTTGACACACATACATCAACACTTGCAAATTTAGCATCAAAATTTATAATCCCATTGGGTATCACATCACTGTCCTTGAGGACAGTAACACAGCCCTCAACTCAAGGAAAGATTGGAGAAATATGTCAGCAAAAATGAAAAAACTAGAAGGAACATGTGGTTCGCTTAAGACGTTCCCTTAAGATTTAAAATCTTAGCTTCTTGTCTCCTGAGCCTATTTCAGACATTTGGCTCAGTGTTAAATCAGAATTTAGCTGACTTTAGAACTAATCCCAGCCAATTGTTTAATTTCACGTAAAAGGGAAATAGTGCTAAATGCTTACTAGTAGGTATGTCTATTATTATATGTTAAGTTTTCTTTCTAAGTGACAATCTTTCAGTTGTATAGACTCTTAAGTCTGATTCAAAGTAGCAATTATTAGAGTTATTGGGATTAGAATTACCACATCATTCAAACAAAGACTCTGGGCATCTTTCCTCCAGACTCATTTATCGAATACCCATTAACTCACAAGTGCTGTGGGCTTAGCAGATAGGCATATTGGCATTAGGATACTACACTGTTCCTGAATGTGTTGACATATAAATCATTCCTTCTGAAACACATTTCCAGTTGGCTAAGGAAGACATTTCCTCTTATTTAAGAGACATTTGATTGAGCTTGTTACCTTTGCAATTAAATATGGGGAGGAAAAGTAAACCTATATAGTAAGAAGAAAGAAAATTATTTCACTCCTAAGATTTGGATATAACCTTTAGGACATGTCCCATGAATAGATTGAAAATATTGTCAAAATAATCCTGCTCTATTATTTAAGATAAGTTAAGCAGGATAACTGGTTGGAGTGTAAGCTTTGCTCATTATTGGTAATAGGACTACCATAGACAAAAATCTGTATAAGGAGTTTTAAAATATGAACATAAAGAAACAAAAGATCCAAAAACAAAGAATGAGACATAAGAATGACACTGTATAGAAATGAAACTGTATTATAAAACAAGAGAGAATATTTGGTAGTTCTGGCTCCTAGTATCAGCACCGTCAGCAATAGAAGGTGACAGCAATGAGGAAGTGGCACTAAGGACTTGGGAAGCACTAAGAAGTAGTGTTCATTGTCTTAAGTCTTTGATCTTGAAAACAAGAAAAAACATTCAATAATGTGAATGTAAAATCACAAAATTTAATCTAAATGGATAACTCTGTAATGGAGAGCATATAGAGAAATAGAGTTTAAAGTAGAATACAAGTAGATTTCAAATAATAAATCAAAACTTATCCAAAACATGTACCCCCAACCCTAAACTCCTAAAGAGTTGGAAATACACTTTCCAGTATGTGTTATACTTTCATCAATTTCAAGAACAAATTTAATCTAAGAGTAATAATAATTCTTAGTTTTATTTATAATTGCTAGTATAATTCTATTTATTTATTTATTTATTTATTTATTTATTTATTTATTATTTTTTCCCCTTATTGCCCTCCCC
>JAAGEH010000014.1:2876617-3051393 GCA_011751065.1 Lasiurus cinereus | reverse complement strand
TGTATCCACTGGCTATCCCCCCACACACATGCATACAAGTCCTTCGATTGATCTCCCATAGGCCCCTCCTCCCCAACTTCCCCTGCCTTTCAACTGTAGCACGACAGTCTGTTCATTGCTTCTTTGCCTCTGGGTCTGTTTCTCCCCCGCCCCACACCCTGATTTTTGTCTTTAAAAACATCTTTCCCCTGTAGGCTAGAAATAAACCCACCAGAGCAAAAGAAAAAGAATGATTGAGTCCCAATTTCAATGTCCAATAGCTTTGAGACCCAGTTTCATCAATGGTATCTGGATACTGGACAAATGGTGGCGATGCCAGTCCGACCCTCTCTGGTTTGGTCCTGGGCATCCTGTAGACACGCTCAGCTACTAGCGGCTCACATGACAAGGCATCATCATCGTCTTCCATTTGTGGACTGTTTCTCCTCTTGCCTTCGTAGTTGGCGCAGACCTGTCAGTTCCTCTCTGTTGCAGGAGTCCACTTGGTCTTGGAATTGTTTTCTGAAAGTATATAAACATATTCTCGACCAAGAGTAAATAAGGGAATCTTTTCTATAAAATTGACTTAGGGTCCTTTTTATTTTTTCCTACCCGCTTTTCCTTTAGCTTATTTTGACACCATGTGTGTTTTTCATGGGTGTCTTGCTATTAGCATTATAAATGAAAATTAATTTTCTAAAGTGAAAATTTTCTTAATGTAATTTACTTACTGGATATTTTTCCTTACATGCTATTATCTTACTCCCCCCTCCTCCATTTTTTTTTTGATTACTGGAGAATTTGGTAAAATTTTTTAATGCAATCTTGATAACTTTAAATTTTAATTTTGTACACAAATATACCTGTTTTCTGTTCATTACATATTAAGTAATTTTACCATGAGATGAGCTATCAATAGAAATTTTAATTAATACTTTAGAAACAGCTTTTTATTCAGTACACTTAAATTTTCTTGGGTGTTCGCTTATTTCAGTTTGCCAATTTAAATTAATCTGAGAGCTTGTTAACTCTTTTATGTCAAATTTAATATTCTACCAACAATCTTAGATTACCCTGTATATATTAGTGGAAAGGTTTATTTGCATTGAGTTGGCACTGAGCATTCCTAGTGCTAGGCTGAATTTAGATATAGGGCAGCTGCTGTTGGCATGTTTCTGTCTGTTACCTGGGTCCTGATCTGAGCTTGGCCACATCTCTGTTGTTACCTGGGTCCCGATCTGTGCTGAGCATGGGAAGCGAGGTAGCCATGGGGGCAGGAGACCACCCTCAGAAGGGGTGAGGGTTCAGACCCCTGCAAGGTTGGTGGGGAGGTGAGGGCCTGTGCCCCAACTCTGTTGATCCCCAAGTTCTTTCCTGATGGCCCCTCTGTGACTGCCTGTCTTAGGTTGTTCCTTCCTTGAGGAATCTTTCCCATCTCTGGCTAACTAGTCATCCTCTTCAAGTTGGACTATGGGATCTGGATACATCAATGTTAATAAAACGATACCATGATATCAAAGTAATGGTACTAAAATTGTGAAAATTTGGACTCTACATAAGTCAATGAACCTAAGATATAGATAGAAAATTGACCCATTATTTGAATGTATTATTAAATGTTTAACATAGATGTTTATTGTACAGGGCTGAATACCAAGGAAGAAGTGAAAACAAAGTGGTTGCTTTTACTTTTGAAATCTCTCTTGTGGAAATATTTGACCAGAAAGTGAAACAGTTAAATAACAGTTGAGTCAAATTCTGTCCAAAAATTTAACTATACTTGGTTTTTATAGATCTGACTGCCTTTTTTATTAAAAATGTTTGTTGTAATGACATGGAAGAAAAAATAAAAAATACTTTTAGGTGGAAAGGTAGTTTAGGAAATAAAGATAAGTTAAACTATGAGAAAAACAAGGGAAATTGTACTGTATTATCAAATAACTAAAGATTAATAGTATAAAACTATTATAAAAATTAAAAAGGCAAGACATATACTGGGAGAAAACTGGTTTCAAATCATAACCTGAAAAAGTAAAAATACATTTTAAATATAAATCTCATTTTTAACTTCATTTTTATTGTTGATACTATTATAGATGTCAACATTTTCCCCATTTTTGCTGCTTCCATCCAGTCCTCACTTTCCCTTCCCCCTGTCCATAGCTGCACTATTATCTGTATCTATGGGTTATGCATATATGTTCTTTGGCTAACCCCTTCACTTTCTTTCATCCAGTCCTGTGTCCCCCTGTGCCCTTCACCTATGATAGCTGTCAGTATGTTTCATGTTTCCATGCCTATGTTTCTATTTCTTCTTTAGATTTATTTGGTTTATTTTGGTCATTAGATTAGATTATACATATGAGTGAAATCATATGGTATATTTCTTTCTCTGACTGGCTTATTTCACTTAGAATAATAATCTCCAGGTCTATTCATGCTTTCATGAGGGGTAAGAGTTCCTTCTTTTTAATGTCCACATTGTATTCCATTGGGTAAATGTACTATCTGATACCTCCAACATAATTTTCCTTTATTAAGATTACTGAAGCGATTCAGGGTCTTTTTGGTTTCATATATATTTTTGGAATATTTGTTCTAGATGTGTGGAATGTACCATTGGTATTTTAATAGGACACATTTTTTTAAATTAAATCTTTATTTTTCAAATTATTACATTTGTTTCTCTTCTTTTCCCTTCCATAGCTTCCTTCCACCAGGCTCCCATCTTTCCCTCTACCCTTACTTCCCCCTGCATTGATCTCATCCATTGGTGTATGATTTTTGTCCAATCTCTCCCTGCATCCCCCTCACCCCTTTCCCCCTGAGAATTATCAATCCACTCCCTTTCTGTGGTCCTGATTTTATTATGTTCACCAGTTTATTCTGTTCATCAAATTTTTAATTCACTTAATTTTTAGATTCACTTGTTGATAGATATGTATTTGTTGTTCATAATTATTTTATCTTTTACCTTTTTTTTTCTTCCTCTTCTTAAAGAGTATTTTTCAACATTTCATATAATACTGGTTTGGTGTTGATGAACTCCTTTAGCTTTTTCTTATCTTTATCTGCCCTTCAATTCTGAATGATAGCTTTGCTGGATAGAGTGTTCTTGGTTGTAGGTTCTTGCTATTCATCACTTTGAATATTTCTTGCTACTCCCATCTGGCCTGCATTGTTTCTGTTGAGAAATCAGCTGACAATCATATGGATGCTCCCTTGTAGGTAATTAACTGTTTTTCTCTTGCTGCTTTTAAGATTTTTTGCTCTTAGTATTTTAAGTATGATGTGTCTTGGTGTGGTCCCCTTTGGATTCCTTTTATTTGGGGTTCTGGGGCTTCCTGGACTAGTAAGTCTATTTCTTTCACCAGGTGGGGAAATTTTTAGTCATTATTTTTTCAAATAGGTTTTCAGTATCTTGCTCTCTCTCTTCTTCTGGCACCCTCACAATTCTGATGTTGGTACGCTTGAAGCTGTCCCATAGGCTCCTTACATTATCTTCACATTTTTGGATTCTTTTTTCTTCTTGCTTTCCCAGTTGAGTGTTTTCTGATTCTTTATATTTCAAATTTTTGACTTGATTCTTGCCTTCCTCTAGTCTGCTGTTAGGTCTCTGTATAATATTTTTCATTTCAGTCAATATATGTTTAATTTCTAGTTGGTCCTTTTTCATCTTCTCTTGGGTCTCGCTAAATTTATCCATCTTTTCTAGGAAATTCTTGAATAACTTTATAACCATGGTTTTGAACTCTATATCCAGTCATTTGTTTTCCTCCATTTCTTTTGTTTGTGATCTCTTCCTTTGTCTCCGCATTTTCACTATGCCAGGAGAACTTCTGTGTTAGATTCAGCCTTATGATACAAGACTTGCAAAACTGCAAAAGCCTCTCCGTTGAGCTTGGGATGGGTGGAGTCTCAGGCTCAAAGACTAACTTGCCTTCTAGTCGGCCCTGCCCTACACGGCCCCTGGGTCTCATGTGTCTTTGGGTAATAGATGGAGTGGTCCCTGTGCACAAGCGCAGTGCCTCTAGATTGCTACCTTTCCCGCTCCCTGTGCTCTGGGACCATATGAGTCTGAGTCCCCAGGGTCTCGCTTGAAACTGGGGTTTAGTGTAGTTAGGAGTAGCACTGTCTGTAGGCTTTGTCTCCCACCCACAAGCCAGCTGCACAATCAGCAGTCCTTCCTCTGCCCACAGTGGTGTGCGTGCCTGCAAACTTCTGCCCTTTTCACAGCTCCCCTAAATTTTCTTGCACTTCTCCTTTTTCATAGTCCAAACAGCCCCCGTATGAGTTTCAGCCAGACCTGGGGTTCAGTGCTGTAGGATAAGGGGTTCAGTGCCATTGGAAGTCTCCCATCTCCCTCCTGCCACAGCAAGCCCACCAGGCCATCTGGCACCCGATCTCTCCATGTGCGCATCTCTACACCTCAGCTTTTTGCCGCTCCTCTGACTCTCTGTGAGTCCCCTCTCTTTCCTTCTAGTTGTAGAATTTCCACTCGGCCAGCTTTCCTGTGGTTCTGGATGATGTCTGTTCTGTCTTTTAGTTTTAGTTTTGAAATTGTTGCGCGAGGCAGCAGTTTAGGTGCTCACCTATGCTGCCATCTTGGATTCTCTCAAGATACATAATTTTTACTTAAAATAACTTTTTACATTTAGTTTTGTTTGATTTAATAAATATACTGTAACATCTAAATTCTTATGGTATTGATCATATTGTGACAATATTGGGAAAGGTAGTGTGCAATCTTTTTTTTCAAATTTATTTTGAGAAATAATTGACATATAATATTTTGTAAGTGTAAGGTGTATAATATATTAATTTTACATATTAATATATGTTAATATGATTACCACTATAGCTTTAGCTGATATCTGCTATGCATATATCATTTTTTGATTCTCACTGAGCCAATATAAGGATGGAGTTTGGGGCTATCATTTTACCAAGAGATAAAGAGGATTCACACCCTATCCTGGAATTAACACCCTGTATGGAACTATCTTTCCCTGTTTCAGACTCAGTGTGTGTGTGTCGTATGACACTTGGCCAACCTAAATACTCTATCTGTCTCCTATGGAAAGGGGTTAGGGTTCTTCATTCTATAACACAAGAGGGTTGTATCCCTCTGTAGACTGCTACTGGGAAAGACCCAATGGCCATGGTGGACTGTAGCCCACTACTAAGTTGGTCTTGCACTATCTCTTCTCTATGAGAGTAAAGCATCATTCCACCTAGTGACTGTGTTGTGTTTTCGTTCATGACTCCAATATCAATATATAATGGGCAGAATGTTCAGACTTCTGCTACAGCTGATAGGTAAAAGAAGCCTCTTGCATGTCTATTATGCCATGGCTAAAATAGAAATAAAAAGCACAAATTACTACAGAGGAAGAATTTCAAAATAAATAATTAAAAATCTAAAGAAAATATTGAAGATTTTCTTATCCCTTAGCTACATAGACTCACAGATTTTGTGGTATTATATGAAAAAATGTTGGGATGGAAATGAAAGTAGAAGTAGACAAGTATATGTAGATAAACTTAGTAACAGTGATTTATCAAATTTTCTTATATAGAATAAGCATTTTTCAGTAGACATAGAGAAGGTATGTTTATACAAGTGAATTTTGAAATAAATACTAAAACAGGAAGTTTCAGTCAATGAAATATGACAATATTGTATGACAATCATTCAAATAATAATGATGATCTTATTTAGCATTAATATAAATACTAATATTGATAAAATAATAACATGTAAGTTCTATATTGGAGCGGAATAGATTTATATATTTAAGTCTAGATGTGATCATATCCAATATGCCATTACCCTTTTTGTTAATTTTTACTTTAATTTAATAAATGAATGAGTTAAACCATTCATTTAAAAAAATAAAATAAACTGATAAAATAAAATAGATATGACTTGGTGCATGCCTGGAATTATGGCAGTGAACCATAGTGTTATTTATCTTTCTTAGCATTGTAAGAGGTATAGAAATACATTTTATACTCATTGAGAATCTAAATATTATGTCATGTGAGCTTTGCAAACTTATAAATTTGTTGTTTCATTTAATCGCTGGTGGATACCCTTCTGTACTAAGTTCATTAGTTTTATGTACCTCACTATATTTTCCTGAATATATCTCCTTCTGTTTTGTGATTTCATGCTCTGGCCATCCTGCTGTTTTTACTGCTATAAAGTGATCTGCTCTAAGCAGACAAATATCTCTTGCAGTAAAACACTCCCTGCTAATTTTGTTGCTTTTAAAGTTGATGCTATAAATCACTTTCTTAATCTAGGAATACCATTTTCCTTCTCTAACCACTATATTGCTACTTCTAGGAGCAACAGCAAAGACTATATCTTGGATTAGTGGGTAAGCTTCATTATTCTATTCTTAACAAACATTGATAAAAGAAAACATTTCTGCCATAGGAAGGCCAATATAATAGAAGATTACTTAGAGATTAGCCCAGGGATGGTCTTTACCGATTGGTTTTGATTGCTATTCAATTTCAGCTAATATAGGGATTGTTAAAATGTACCTTGTTCAGTCATATTTATTTGTGGCAGTGATAAACGTTCATTTATTTTTCATTTGCCATAGCTTCCCTTCAGCCCTACTCCTTCCTACCCATACCTCCTCGGTTTGCTTCCATACAACTCCAGAACAAGCCAGTCTTTATACTGCTTCAAAATGATTTTCCAAGTTTATCTTCCAAAGCTGTTAAATAGGGCAAGGGTTTCAAGGTCTGGGACATTCATACCAAATGCTATTCTTAGTTAATGATACAAGAGGCAACCGATGAGTTCATGGATGGGTGGAACAACAAATCAATGTTTTTATCTCCCTTCTCCTCTCCCTGTAAAGAAAACCATAAACTGAAAAAAACATTTACATGTAGCACAGCACTTTGCAGACTGGCCAGCTGTGAACAAGATGAGCTTGATAGGAACCCAACCCAATAATTGTAGTCCCTTGACATCAACATGTAATTGTTCAAGTAGCGTATATAAGCAACTGCTAAGTCTCTCTTCCTTAGGGATAGTTTGAATATGAATTCCCTGTCCCCTTTACTAGCTGCAAGTAAATAAAACTACATTGAGAGAACCAAGTCTCATTTGAATAGAGCACCCCAGGTGGAGAACCCCTTCAGTTCAGTTACTGAGGGAGGTACTTGGACTTTGCCAATAAACCAAGAAGACAGGATACTTTTCCTGGGGTAATTTATTTTCCACTTAGGATTCAGAAATAAACTTAAAAGAACAAATATAATAACTACAAATACTAATAGGAAACAACCAAGTTACTCAATTGAATAATAAAACGATAGAGTGTAACTTATGAAAGGGTGATTAGAGATAGTCTCTTTTCAGTTAGCATTGAAGCAAAGTCCTGAAGAATATGCAGGACTAAGTATTTAACAGGAGATAAGCCCACAGGGCAAAGGTGCCATTCTGAAAGAAGTCATGAATGCCTTGGTGAGTAACAGAAATCTTAGGAAAACACCTTGCTCTGAGATGTAAAAACAAATCTAATGATAAGTAAATAGAGGTTTTAAAATGTTACTTTGGTGATAGCCCTTTAAACAATTAATAGAGTACTTCACTTTGGGCTTTCTTTTTTTGTGCAAAGCAGGTTTCTGTGAGGAGTGAAACTTGGCTTCTGGTTATCTAAATTTAACTGAGAAGAGTTGACACTGTGAGCCAAAAATTTAGTTAAAGCAAATTATTGTCACAGATAAATTCTGACATCTCAGTGTCTTAAGTGAGTTAGTTCATTAACACTGAGAAATGTTCCTTAACACTTTTCACACATAAAGTTTATTGTGGGTGAAGTTCTGCTCAATAGAGTTATTCAGGAACCCAGATTGATGGTGGCTCTATCTTCTCCAACATTTGATTTCTCAGATCACCTTCGATTTAAAAAAAATATTGTCAAATGGAGGGAAACAGAAAGGACTGACTAAACAACTAGACAAGACTTTTATTTTATTTTATTTTTGCAAGGGACTTGGACCGGAAGTAGATTTTATCACTTTTTTCCATATCCCGTTAATTGAAAATACAGTCAAATGACCACAACTAATTACAAGAATGCTGTAAAATGTAGTCATCTGTGTGCTCAAAAGAAAATGCCAGCTTTGGAAACAAGCTAACCAATCTCTGACCCAAAGAACAGCACTGATTCTTTTCAATGAAACTGGAATATTTTCTAGAGACAAATCTCTTTTTTAGGCTAAAAATAATAATAAAAATTGCAATCTTTTAGATTCAGTTTATTAAGTGCTATTCAAAATCAGTTTACAACATCATGTTATAAAATATACTAAATACTCTCCATCCATAACGTTTATTTTTATTTTATTTTATTTTAAAATATATTTTATTGATTTTTTACAGAGAGGAAAGGATAGAGATAGAGAGTTAGAAACATCGATGAGAGAGAAACATCGATCAGCTGCCTCCTGCACACCCCCTACTGGGGATGTGCCCACAACCAAGGTACATGCTCTTGACAGGAATTGAACCTGGGATTTTCCAGTCCATCCAGAGGCTGATGCTCTATCCACTGAGCCAAACCGGTTTCGGCTCCATCCATACCTTTTAAAAATGTTTAATCATTTGATATACTCTATTTTATATTAGTAGAAACTATCCTCTAAAATTATGAATATATGAAGGTTTATTTATCAAAATGAGAAAGGCTATTCTGCAGTAACAATCTCAATTACTTAACTCCCCGTTGCTTAACACAATAAAATTTACTTCATTCTATACATCCATGAGGGATTTTGGGAGGGGTCTGCCTTATACAATCACTCAGACAGAATTTGGATCAAATAGGCTTCTTTGATCATTGTAGGGAAGAATAAGTATATATACACAGGGCACATATCAGTTCTACTTATAGTCCATTTTCCAGAGCAAGGTATGACTTCCCTTTTAACTTCAAATTGGGCTGGAAATATGTGGAAAAACATTCATTTTAAATGAGAAATATTGTTTCTCAGGATGTGTATTTTCTTTTTTTAATTTACCTTTATTGTTGAAAGAATTACAGATATTCCCTTCTTCCCCCCATTGACCCTCACCCCACTCCTACCCTTTCCAATATCTTCACTGTACTATTATCTGTCCATAGGCTATGCATGCATATACTATATTCTTTGGTTAATCTCTTTCTACCCCACCTCCCTTCCCTCTGAAATATATCAGTCTGTTGCATATTTCAATGTCTCTGGATCTATGGAAATATTAGCAAAATTTTATGGTCCCTATTTATAAGAATACTTTAAGGAAATTTTTGGAGTTAAAATTGTATCTATAAGAATAAAAACTAGTTATAGCTAGTAGAAATTTATGTTACTCTCTTACACCTAGTATCCTTATATCTTTAGTGGTCTCATTAAAGGTTATATCAATGGTACCAGCAGTGATCGGGAAAATGAATGTCAATTCCTACATATATGATGTATCCCCTTTTCTAGTGACTGGTCCCAACATCTGTGAAATTCCCAAGATCAACACTCTGGAATAAAGTGATTTCAGAGACAGATGAGTTGGTACTGAGGCTAGAAGAAGAAATGGATAGAAAAAAAATGAGCATATTACCTCAAGAGTATGTGATATAGAGAATTTAATAATCTTAATTTAAGAATTAATGCAAGTATGGTCGATTTATTTTTTTCTGAATTTAATGAAAATTATAAAATAACACATTTAAAGATTATCAGCAAACCTCAAACAGTATGTATAAAAAGGAAATTACATCAAAGCATATCATAATTAAATTATAAAACAATAACTCAGAAAAATATTGAAATAAATTACAAAAAGGAATATACAAAAGAAAAATAATGGTAGATTATTAATAAGAAAGGCAAAAATGTAAGGCAGATGTGATGGAATGACATCTTTAAGGCAGATGTGATGGAATGAGATCATGTTGAAATAAATTTCTGCCATCTTAGAAATCTTTACTCATTGAAAATATTATTCCAAAGGAAAGTAGACATAAGACCTTAGAGAAATAAAATCTGAAGAGGATATGTAAGAGGCCTGTACAAAACAAACATGAGAGAAAAATCTTTAGCTGAAAAAACAAATGATAGCAGATAGGTACTTAGTTTTACACAAAGAAGAACTATGAAAATAGAAAATATAGGGCAAATATAAATGTTTTTAAAAAATAATAATTGCCTCGCTGGCATGGCTCAGTGGTTGAGTGTTGACCTATCGCAGTTCGATTTTTGGTCAGAACAAATGTCTGGGTTGTGGTTTGATCCCCAGTGTGGGGCATGCAGGAAGAAGCCAATGATTCTTTCTCATGATTGATGTTTCTTTCTCTCTCTCTCTCCCTTTTTCTCTGAAATCAATAAAAATGTATTAAAATAATAATTAACTACTTAAAGAAAAAATTAATTTTTTCTGAGATTTAAAACCAATGTCAAGGAAAAATATATGGTAAAAATTACACATGGTTTCCAAACAGTCCCACTTACTTAGTATTTTTAGAAGCGATGGACTCTAAATCCATGGCCTGAAATTATCAGAATTTCATTTATTAATATTAGCTCTTAAAAATTAAATTATTTGATTATTCAATTTATAGTTCCTCAATAGATCATTTAAACTTAAGTTGTGCCTATTTGAAACAAGAATAATTTAAAAGAAGAAAATATATTAAATTATGTAGTAGTTTGGCATATGCAAGAGAATATATAACAGAAAGATCATTATATAAGTCCCTGATTAGAATTCTGGTACTCCAAAGCTAGATTGAAAGACTATAGAGAAAAGATCAGGGCTAAAAGGAATTTCCAATGCTGTAGAATCCAGCTCCTGTTATAAGAAATAGGTGTGGAAGCAGGCAGTTTATGTGGAGACTGCCATGATTAGTCATGGAGCCATACTCTGTCAATACGTGGTATGGCAATGAAAATATGAAGCCTACATCACTTTTCCTTTACATGGTACTGAAATAATTTTGTGTCCTGGTTCTGAGGACCTGTGTCTATGTGTTCATGATGTTGGCTCACTTGTGTTAATATATATGAGGAGTGGAATAATAATAGGGATAGAAAGTGAATACAGAGTAATTTGGCATATGTAATTTTCCTTCTCCCTCTGTTTGTTTCATTGCAACAGGCATTATTGTTTACATTTATTTACAGATTATAAAATTTATATGAAGAAAATATGATACTATGAAACATTTTCAAAGGTAATCTAGGTGAAGCAAAGATATAACTAGTCTTATTCACATCATGTCCTTATTAAAATACACGGTGAGGTGTCTCTTCTTTTTACAGTGTCATCAATAGTCTTGTCTAAGTTTCCAAGTATGTGTGAAACAGTCTTAAGAGTTATATTTATTTATAGAAACCAAATGTGTAATTAAAGTGTCCCAAGGAAGTGAAGTGTCAGCTTGAGCCCATTGCATATCATCTAATCAAATTTATTGAATTGATGTCCCCAGTGAACAGTATTTCCTAGAGGTATATTGGCTAATGTGAGAAGTGAAGATGCAGATTAATTGAAAACCAATTTATGGAATAGATAAAGAGCTCTTAGGTAGTATGCCTTTGACAGGTAAGCTTAAATCCTTTGAAAAATAAAAGCAAAGAAATGATAAATGCACAACATTTCTTGATCAGCATTCATTATGTAATAGTTCATAGTTTCACAATTATTCCTAGGTGAGTAATTACTTGAGTTTATGTTAAGAAACATATTATTTGATTTTTAAAACTGTGCTACTAATTATTAGGTTTCAGAGGTTTATTTTATGTTTATTCAGTTTGATATTCTATCATTTGGAATTTGACCCTGTAAATTCAGGATTTCTATATGCTCCTGGGAGTATTCTCCCTTTAATGAGACATTTATAGTGCTGGGCTATTAACTTGAAACATTTCATTGGAAAGATTATTAAAGATCGAAATTCATAAGAAACCCTATTTAAATGATGAGCTATAATGTCATTTTCATGAGTACTAGAAAAATCCTGAAAGATACATTATTACTGGAAGTAAAACAGCAAACATATTAATTTAAAATAATAATTTGAATTAATTTATTTAGTGAATAGAAACATAAGAACTGCAAGAGATACTTGAATGTCATATGGTTTTGTAGTTTTCAGAAATCTGCATTTCAAACGTGATAAAACAAATTCTCTAGGAAATTCTTACATAACAAGTATGTATAATTGATAATCAAGAATGCCTTTCATTTCACATACAAGAAATATCTTCCAGCCCACCCTAAAAGAGAGCACAGGTTAAAAATATATTTTATATTTTGTCCAGTTTCTTAGGTGTTTAGGCCAGGGGAGAATGCTGAATACCAGTTACTTAAACATGCATGGCAGTGTACATTCTAATATATATATTTTTAGTGTGCTATATCCTTTCTTTATAATTATGTGGTATACCTCTTTGTTATTTGTAATACTGTTTTTAGCATTTAAAATATACCTTATTAACTTATGAAAAGACATTTAGAGTCAATATTGCATGATTTAAGCTTTGCACTTCATACTTTACTTTTATAGTCTCCTTATTTCACACTTCATACTTGCTAACTGTTAGTTTCAACCTCCCATTTCTGACTTGTCAAATGAAATAATGTCTGAGGAGTTAAGTTTTCTTTATCTACCCTTATATCTGCATAGAAGGTTTTGTCATCGTATCTTGTATGTCTATGTGCATTATAAATGACAATTTACATTTTATTCATTTTTGCTAGTTCTCACTAAGATTATTATGAAAAGAAATAATTACATACAGTCCTTTCTACTTATCCACATATTTACTTTTCTGGCATTCTTCTTTCCTTCCAACTGATTCACATTTTTGTTTTGTGTTATCCTTCAACTTGAAAAATATCCTTTAGCCTTTCTTGTCCTGCAGGTCTTTGGGAAACCAAATCTCTCATTTTTTTCTAAAAAGTTTTTTTTTTATCCTTGGTTTCAAGAGTATTTACACTATACAATCCCGGGTGGACATAACCTTTATTTGTATACCTTTCCTTTGGCCTTTAAAAATATCATTCCTTTTTTTTTTCTTGGCCCTTGATTATTTCTGATAAGGATTAGAGGGACATTTATATTCTTTCTTCTATGTACTATTCCTTTTTATTATGAATGTTTTCAGATTGTCTTTGATTTTTCTACTGAGCTTGTTTGGATCTGAAAGCTGATTAATTTCTACCACTTTTGGGTGATTTTTCTACATTGTTTTTTCAAAACTACTTTATCTTCACACACTCTTTTCCTGGAGCTATTATTGCATATATGTTAGACTTCCTTTGTCTGAAAATTGCTAGCTATTCTGTGTATGGTTCTTTCAATCACATAGCTCTCTGTTATTCATATAGCTTATTTTTATATACTTTTATTTATTTCAGAGAGGAAGGGAGAGGTAGAGAGAGTTAGAAATATCAATGATACGAATCATTGACTGGCTGCCTCTTGTACACTCCACACTGGGCACCAAAACGGCAACCTAGTCATGTGCCCTGACCTGGAATTCAGTCATGATCCCCTGGTCCATAGGTTGAAGCTCAACCACTGAGCCATCCAAGTTGGGCCTTGTAGAATATTTTATGCTCATCAATAGTAAAGTTCATTGATTCTTTGCTTATCTCCAATATGATGTGAAGTACAGGAAAGCTTTACATCTTAGTTATTGTGATAATCAGTTTTAGAATTTTCATTTACTTTATGGATTCAATTTTGATGAAATTACACATATATACATTTATTGTCACCTTACTTTACTTACTTTTTCTAAATTCTTTGAACATTATAAAACAAGCTGTACTTCTTTGAACCAAATGATACCTGCTTTAAGCTTGTGGTCTGCTAAATCTAACATCCAAGACGTCACTGATTTGATTCCTATCAACTACTTATCTTATTGATTACTAATCACATACTCTGGTTTCTTCTCATATCTAATTTTTAAATTATTATTTCCACTGAAAATAATGTATCTTTGATGATACATTAAAGACACTATTGTTAGCTTTCTCTGGAGTATGTTTATTTTGTTCAGGTAGAGAGTTTAAGTCCTGTCTATCACCTTGCCCTTAGTAGCCTTTATTAACACTTTATCCTGAGGAAGGATCCCTAGAAGATCCAAGGTATTTGTCAAGCTCTTCTCACTCAGTCTTTGCCCCACCCATGGAACTTGTCAGGGCTTGATTTTCATGGTCCTGGAAGGAAGAGTGTAGCCCTTACTTAATGTTGTCATATTTACTCAGTAGCCGTAGTCTTTCTGATATCTCTGTTGGATACACAACATGTATAAGAGGCTGTAATAAGGTTTATCCACTTTAACCGGTGTGGCTACCATGTCTCAAATCGCTGTTTGATCTCCAGAACTAGTTTCATGCTCATCACCATAGTCAATGTGGTAAATTGTGTAGAGTCTATTACTTATGTGAGACCTGGTCTTTGGCATAAAACTTATTAGAAAATCACATGCATATTTGTGGGAATCAACATTGAATGGCTCCATCTTCTTCAATGGCTGTACCTACAGAATTTAGCTGCTTGTGTACCCACACATCTCTACCTCTCCTTCTTTATCTCAGTTGAACCATCGTGGTTCCCCATAGAGAGCAGTTTACTGGGCCATAATTAGAGAATTCTCTGCTGGTAAAGGGAATAGTGGAGCCTGAATCATAGATACCCATGTTTCTGGCAGTTATGTGCTGCCTGCTTCTAACTTATAATAACTGTTGACATATTTGTCTGATTATTTAATTGTTTGCATTGGAGGTTCTAACCTAATATTGAGTATGCCATATTTCGAAGTGAAATTTCATGATGATATGTAATATTTGACATTAACAGAATACTTAAGACTTAATTGCACTTTTAAGAAAGATAACATTTTCACCTTTGTCAAAATAAAGTTATAGCTTACATAGTTCAGGACAAAAAGAACACAGAAAGCATATCCTTACCTTATAAGATGAGTCAATGGATGATATTTAAAGTTGTCTAAAACTGATATTTTAATTAAAATTCAATTGAGATTTTGAAAATAACTAACTTCATATTGGGGGGAATAAAAATTGGAGTGAACAGTGAGATATTAATAAGATCAACTGTTATCTTTTGTTGTAATAAGTCCATAGTTCTCATCTAATATTTAGAAATGAAAAAATTAAAATTATGGAGGTAACCATGAGAAATATCACTTATTAATTGTTAGAATAGAATATTATTGAAGGAAGAAGGGGAAAAACTAAAGAGAAAATTCTTGTTCTTTGTAATGAATTGAAATTTTATGTGTGTTAACTATTTATAAACTACTATATATTGAATAACCATATTCATTTTGACATTATGGATTAAGATTCTATTTTTATTCCCTATATGATGTTTTTAAATAATTTACAATTCTTTAATTGTATGTTTCATTTTTATGACACTCAATGTCACACAAATATTTAGTACAGTATTTGGTTCGGAATTTTATCTCACTCTATCTTCAGAATGCTGATCAGCCCCAGTATTCCTCAGTGACCGAAGGAGCCTAGTAATTCACTGTCCTTAACACACCCTAGGGCATCAAACTAATCACTCAGTGTGTCAATAAATATTTTCTGATGAAGTTTTTCTGTTTTTACCAAAGGTTAAGATTGTATGTGCTGCAATTGAAATAAAAACATCTTCCTGAGGAAGGAGTCTAATTTCTGTCCAGAGATAGCTAGCTTGAGCCCCAAAGCTTCTTTATGTTTGCTCCTTTGACTCTAAGGTCATCTTGTACAGGAGACCCTGGTAGCTGGTGATTGCATCTAAAACATTAAGGGTTTGGTATAGTTTTTATTTTCATCTTCTTCACTGCTACATAATTGACTTTGACACATATATTATTCTCTTGAAGATACCAAGCCACCATTTATTTAGTAAGATTTTTAGCATCTGCAAAAGGAAGTGAAAAAAACACTCTCATGAGATGAATTTTGATGCCAGTTGGAAGATGGTAGGTTGAGTCATGCTTTTGAGAATCATAGTTTGGCAACGACTCTATTAGGCTTGCTCTACACTACTAGAGAGTACTTTATCTTTACACAATCCATCACTGACTTCTTCCATAGGTCATAAGTATAGTATAAAATAAAATGAACATGTATATCTAACCTGTTTTTTTCTGTATATTGTATTTTCTATGTATTTCTGAACATTATTTCTTTGCAAAACTGCTGACATTACACATTATTCATAAAGTTATAGTTCCCAAAGTTAAGAGGAAAGGTTCATTTCCATAAAATGACTAAGCTGCTTAGTTTTATTTTACACTTTTCCATATTTTATGACACAAAATAAAATATCTTAGGAGAGCACAGTTATGAATCATTTAGTGTCCTAGAATATATGAACATAATTGTCACCTAAGACAATAGAAAATGCACAAAAGAATCTCTCTGAACTCAATGGGCATATTTAAAACCCTACAAATATTACTATTCTGTGGAATAATAAGCAAAAGAAAATAGACTGAGTAATTCAATAATTCTCTTTAAAAAAATACTGAACTCAGTCCTATGTGGTTATTTAGTAGAGGAATAGCTCCGATTATTAATATGGGGGTAATGTTTAATATAGTGTGAAAGTCATCCTGATGTATTCTTCTGTGATAAGATACATTTTGCTTTGAGATTTTCCTGAGTTCATTTAAAAGAGAAACGTAATTAAAAATGAAGTTGCAATGCTTATTCTCATCACAAATCATACTTTATTACATGCATACTTTTAGATACACATTAGGAGGGTACCCATCATAAATTTTTATGTTGTACATGAAGAAAAGTGGGTAATATTCCAGTAGGTAATAACTTTACAAATTGTATGGAAATGAATGGCACAAATGTGCTGGGGCTTTATTGAGAAATGCACTGCAGTAAAATTTATCACTTAGCAAGTTCTTTATTCAAATGCTTGTAAGTTCAGAAATCATCCTCAATCAGAACCTTTATTTTTTTCTGGTTGCTTATTTGGTTATGTTATGAAAATAGAAAATAAGTTAATAACCAAACCACTATTCATGGGTTATTATTACTTCCCAGTGTTTTTTGAAGCCCATGAATAATTACTTGGAGCATCTGAAGTTTGTAACATACTTAAAATTTTTCACTCCTTCTTCTTCTTTGCCAAAATCTCTATACATTAATAGAACAAATAACTCATCCAGGGATGATTGAGGTTTTTTGCTCAGAGTATTGAACATTTCTGTGGGGAGATCAAATGCATAGTACAATCATGTAAATATTTTTAAGCTGTCTATTTTTTTTCCTAAAAAAAGTGTGCATGGTTAAGTTCAAAGTGTATATCAGCTGTTTTGGCTGAAATTTGGATGGACTCCCTGCATCCTTACTATTCCTGTTAGATTTTAGTAGAGTTCTCTGAGCCTACTCTGAACCTAGTAGGGCTATAAAACATGGTTTCAAAATCACTAAAGAAAAGGCATGGTTACACTTATTACTTAAATGCTTAGTCTTAGTTCCATAATTTGTAGTAAAGGGATAATAATGGCTATTTCCTAAGGTTATAGTGAAAATAAAAAAATAATTTTAAGTGTCCTCAATGTTCTGTTTAAAATAACAAGCTCTAAATATGTATTAGTTCTTTTCCTCATATATTTGCTGATGTAGAAAATTAACTGCATATAATCACATTGATTCCAAAGTAAAATACGCTCATTTACTGAAAAAACTATGATATACATACTAAAAAGTAAGAGCTTACATTGTCATATAGCTCCAGCTATATATCATAGTTATTTTTATCGGACTTGAGAGGGCTACAGACTTGGGAAAGTAAAGGCACTCATTCATTTGATTATTTATTCATTTATTGAATTACTATTTATGGAGATTCTGTTGTATGGCAGGAACTGTTTGAAGTTCTGGGAATACTTATATAGCAGTGCACAAGACAAATATGCTCCCATTCTCACAGATAATATGAAATAAATAGATTAAACACAGTATCTGAAATATGCTCTGACCAACCAAAAACATTATACTTCATAATTCACAATCTGATTTTAAATTGTAAACACATTTTTATGTGATCACATAGAATTGAAATAACTCAAGTTCTGTTTATTTGTCTTTATTAGTACGATGTTATCATTGTTTACTTCAAACCCACTGGTTAAATGCAGGAAAATATAGTACAGCAAGGTTTGGAAGCTTTAAGTGAGCTACAAGACAAGTTGGGATTTTGATTAATTTTCTCTTTCAAAAATGTGGATATTCTAAAACGTAGAATCTGTGTGACTCAAGGGCTCACTGTATAGCTGAAAATTTTCCAAGTTAACTTTCTGAAAGAATATATGTAAAATATAATGATTATGCAAGCGTGTGTGTGTGTGTGTGTGTGTGTGTGTGTGTTTAGATAACACATTTATGTTTTCACAGGCTTTATTTGTAATTCCCGATTTATATTGATAATATAATGTTCAGTTGCTTTTATTTTTGCTAATAAATTCTCTGTAGAATGTGTGATACCCTGTTTCCTATACTCACCAAGCTCAATCTTAGCAAACCACTGGGCCAAACCCACTTTAAGGAACCATTCCCTCCTTCCAGTTGGAAAAGATGTGGGATTGGCTGGTAAATGCCATAGTATGTCAGCTGGAGCCAATGAGCCCTGCACAGCATTAGAACCAAATCCCCTACTAACATTATTAATTTCCATTAAATTACAGCACAGTCAAATTATTTCCTGTTTTAAGCTAATCTATCACTAAATAGATCACTAATTAGATGATCTTCTAGTTTATCAAGAGTATGGGAGTTATATATCCAGTAATTTTCCTTGTCTTCTGTTTATGCACGGTTCAAAAAAAGAGAAAAATTTAAATACTTTCAACTTGTTCATCTCTATCTTTCACATAAGTGAATAGCATACTATAGGGAAAGTATTCTTTTTTACTTCGTGCGTGGGATGTGGGCTCAACAAGAGAGAAACCAACTCACATAGTCAAAGAACCCAATCTTACAACGTGTAACTTTACTTAGAGGCTCTGGCCCCCAAAGTGGTAAATTTTATAACTGTGAAGCACGGTAGATGGGCATGAGAATTCTCTAATTGGGATTAAGATTTGAAATAGTGGTCAAAGGGAAAAATAGAACTGAAGAAAGTACTGGAAGCATGCATAGAGTGGACAGCACCTGGCAGGAAGTTGGAAATGTGCAATTAGAAATGTACAAATATTTCTCAAATTTACAAGTACACAAGAGATATGCTGAAGAAACCAAAAGAAGTATTACTGATTAATGAAGTATTTTATAGATTTCTACTTTTCGGTAGAGATTGGCTGAGAAAGGTATGGGTGCTATTTCAGGGAAATGATGCTGTAATTCTAGTGATTACGCAGGTGATTTGAGACACTTTTGGAAAGAAGAGAAAGGAGAGATAATGAGAATGTGGTTCTTCTGATCCTTTGTGGTTGCAGATGTTCAGACAACACCTCAACTTGGTATATTCAGGGGAAAATATTTCACACTGAGATAGCCTATATAAAATGTTTTCAAATGAAAAGAGCTACTAAAACTAGGATGTATCAGCATTCTTTTTTCTTTTCCTTAAAGACACATCAGAACCTGTATAGCATTGGTCTGGGATAAGACTAGGCCTAATTTGATGTGGTGACGGTGGGGAGAAAATTTATTATTTCTTTACAGGTTTCTGTCTTGAGTCTATTCTGATAAAAAATGTGAGCATCTATATGTTTTAAAAAATGTTATAGTTAGCAAGAATCATTTATATTCTTTTCATTGTTGTTAATCCTCACCTGAGGATATTTTTCCATTGATTTTTAGAGAGAGTGGAAAGGGAAGGGAGAAAGAGAGAGAGAGAGAGAGAGAGAGAGAGAGAGAGAGAGAGAGAGAGACATTGATTGGTTACCTCCTGCATATGCCTGACCAGGAGGACCTGGAGCTTGCAACTAAGGTATGTGCCTTTGACCAGAATGCAGATCAAGGGGATAAACCATTGAGCCAAACTGGCTAAGGCTCAGTTATAATCTTAAGGTGAACCCTAACTAGAGAAACTTTATAGACTTAACATTTGGGGGGGGGGGACTCTGTCTAAAAGAGTGAGAAAATGGAGGGTGGTAGTTTGGATCCACTTTATCCTCAAGTTCTAATCTCAATAACCATTCTCAAATTCCCCAGCTGTGATCCCAATTGGACTACAGATAGCTACAGATAGTTTAGCTGTCCTCCCAACTTCATCCCTCTCACTCTCTCAATGGAACAAGTGGCAAAAGTTTAGTGGAAACACCTTAAGTAACAGTTCAGTGAATCTCATAAACTTCAGTATATCTAAGGTCAGGATGTGGCAAAATGTGTTGTGGAATGTGATGTGCATGTATAAAATAGGAAAGTGAGATAAGGATATGCCCATAGAAATCACCAATCATAGCAATGGCATAGGTTGACAGATGTTCCTTTTACTGCTATTTGATTGGCTTATAAGAATATTCTTAACAAAAGTAATTTTGTGTATATTTGTTCAAATATAAAGAGGTATGCTATTGACAATCAATGAGATATTTGCAACTATGTATTTAACTTTGTCTATGGGCCAGTAACTTAAATAACTAGAGTTTATTTTTCCTTCACCCTTCCAATCTATACCAAGTGTCTTAGTACATTCAGGCTGCTATGTGAGAAATAGCATAGATTGGAGACTTATAAGCAACAATCACTTATTTCTTACAGTTCTGGAGACTCGGAAGTCCAAGGTGAAGGCACTGGAAAATTCAATGCCTGGTGAAAGGGAACTTCCTGATTCATAGATGGCCTTGTTTTTGCTGTGACTTCACATAAAAAGTGGCAAGGTGGGTCTCTGGATCTCCTTTATCAGGGCACTAATGGCATTCATGAGGGTTCCTCTTCCATTACTTAATTATCTCCCAAAGACTCTACCTCCAAATACCATCAACAAGGGGTGTTAGGTTTCAGCACATGACTTTTGGAAGGAGGGGGCACACCATTCTGACAGTAGCACCAAGCAACTGCACTCCATTATTTATGTGATTATATTCATTAAAAAATTAAGTATGATCATATTTGTTGAATAAACACTACTGTACCTGGCATATCAAGGTTTAGTATTTTTAACCCTTTCATTCAATATTATTCTCCTACAGAGCTCTTTAGATTTTTTTTGGTTGCCTAGCTTCCACTATGAAATGTTATACGTATATCTGTTTATATAGTGTGGTCCTTTGGGAGAGCACAAACCATTGTAATATCTAAGATATGTTCACCCCAAAGAATCAATTCGTGTCTCCCTAAAAGTGATATAGATTCCCTTTGAGGATGCATAGTTTAAATAATTTATTTGATAAGGTACGCATTATATTATTTTCTGTACTGCTGCCAATATATAAACAAATATATCTCTGCCAATTAATTTTTATGGGTATTATGTAAACCCCATTACTTTCACCAATTTAAAATGCCATCTTAGTTTACTGGTTCAGGTAGGAGGAAGTAGGACAGGTTGTAGGGGTGGTGACAAAATTCCAGATCACCCTTGGGTAGAACACAATTTTCTCTGTTTATTCCTAGAAAATATTATCAAAATGAGTCTATATATAATTGACAATGACCATAATGAAAGCAGCCAAATTGCCTGAAGAAACATTGGGAGAAACAATTAATCCTTTAAAAAGCAGCTTTGTGCATTCATTATTATTCTCATTCACATCTGTTTCATTATATATGTCTTTTATATGAAGAAGAAAAAAAAAACAGATAATTTTCTATTCACCCTGGAAAGTACCACAGGATGTCAATAATTTTCTTCTGAGCTCTTAATGAAAGGCTTTAAATTTCAATAAAGAATGTTCCTCCATTAGGGAACTCATGAAGAGCTTGCAGCAATTTATTCCCAGATAATATTGTATGTCATCATTATACCAAAACTTTCACTAAATAATTTCACTCAAATAATTCAATAAGAAGATACCTTTATAGTTTTCTTGGTCCTTATAATACCGATTAATTGAAACCTGTCTTTAAAAAAAACAAACACCCAGCTACAATATTATGTTGTTGAATCCACAGTAACTTTTAATAATTTCATCATATCAGTTCTTTAGTCAGAATAAATTAAAATAATGAGCCTATTAATGCCATGGTAAATTATATTGTGCTATAATTTATAATGTGTTATCTTTTTAACATATAAATTTAATTCCTTTTTAATTTTAATACTTTGCCACAAAGTCTAGTCTATGTATACAATGTGAAATAGAATATATAGATTCTAATTTAAACACTTTGGTAAAAAAATCTGAATTCAGTAAGATAATTCTATCAAAAGCAATTTTTTATTGTTTAAATCTCTAGATGATTGCCTGGTTCTATATTTCTTTGGGTGTATAAAATATGCTAAAGTAGCGTAAGAGAATAACCATGATTTAATGTTAGTTAGGTACTTTTTAAAATAATGAACTCATTCTATAATAAATCAAACCTTAAGCCTATGATAATATATTTACTTACTAAATTTAAATACATGGTCATTGAACATACTGCTAAGAGCATGCACTCTGGAATCAAGTTGGTAAATTTGAACCTAAGCTATAACATTTACTGTCTGGATGACCTTTGGCTATAATAATTATTCATTAATTATTTTTTTATATTGCTTTCTCTCTCTGTAAAAGAGGGATATTAATAGAATCCAGATAGAAAGAAATCAGACAAAAACTAGTTTTATTGTATTATTTCTCTGTCTTTCCACAAATACTTTTTCATGACTTAATGTTCAGGCACATCAACATTGATTAAGACATAAACTTTTCTTAAAGGAATCAAAACTGGATCAAATGTTGGCATTTCAGTGTGCCTCCCATATTGTAGAAGCCAAGTTTGATACTCAGTGTTCTTTCAGCTTGAGCTAAGTGGGAGAATTCCTTGTTCATAAAACATGGACATAATGCTAGTCTGCCTTTTGGGTACATGTGGATCTAGACACTAAAAAGTGGTATTTTGTCTCATATTTTTCTCTGTTCATCTATCCACTCTGCTTTTCTTTGTACATTTTTTTTCTGAGTCCTTCATAAGACCAGAAGTATGTGTGGCAATCCACTTATTGCCACTCACAAGTATTCATCTTTATTTACCTTGATGCTTACGTCAAAACTAAATAGATCCTTTCTGTCTGGCAATGTGGTATGGACAGTGAGCGAGTTGAGTTATCTTCACATATATCCTATGAATAGATTTGCAACACCAAGAAATAAATGATGAGGACCAAAACAGCTGCCACACCCACTATTCCCCACTGAGGCAGTGTAGTATGAGAAGCAGAAAACGTGAAAACCAAATGCTAGGTATAAGGATAAGTTTGGCAATTTATTTGCTGTGTGACTTTATAAATTTGCTTCAATTTCAGTGCTTCATTTCCACTGTTTTAAAGAATCTAATGGGATATCCTCTTAAATAGGCCAATTTGACATCTCATAAGTATCAAGTTATATTTTAGCTAAAATTTGCTAAATGCAAGTGATTATCACAATTTTAAAATACTGAAGTATCAAAGGAGTCTTTTTCATTCCACTATGGAATATGATTATATTTCTAGAGCACTTTGGAAACCTGGAGACTTCAGGAAACACCATACTTTTTGGTCTCTTTATAGAGTTGCATATAAATAGTTGGTCACTGTGATATTTGCTTTATGTTTTAGTAGCAATGTTGAAATCCTATGTATCCCAACTGACTTCTTGGGTTACATCTTGATAAAAGTAAGAATACATTACCACCTCACTTTATGGCGCAGGTAATTTCCTTTGGACCCTAAAAGAGTGCAGCAATTTTACACTTTTCACTTGAGAGAGCCACTTCTGATGTTAAAACAAAACAAAAATAAAACATGGACAAAAAACAAAGTTGCATCCATCCAAAGACTTGCTCTGGTCAAACAGCACAGCTGTAAAATGGAAATGAAGCACTAGAGTCAAATATTTCCTAATTGCCTGTTTTAATACCGTCTGTTCATTTGTTGCATTTGGTAATGTGCCACTAACTATGTAAAAACAAGTTAGTTACACTATATTACTCGAGAAAGATCATCTTTAGTAAAGATTAGGGAAATTTGTTTATATTGGCTTCCAGAAATATATTAACAAAATAAAAGCGTTTATCAGTGAGAGAATTTTAAATGCACCCTATTCCTCTTCATATTCTGCTTTACTCTGGCTTATATGTTAATATGTAAGTATTGAAAATACAGAGGTTTATTTTGATGCACTAGAAAATATATGACATTACTTAGGAGAGAAAAATAATAATTGCCACCACTACTGAACAATTATGCTTTCTTGTCCCTCAGAGGCTCTTACAATTTTTCATTTCTGGCTACGAGTAGGAGGAAATTCTTAAAGTTTAGACAATGACTATCTTAGGACAAGTTAAAAATGAAAAGTAAACCTAAACCAAATGCTTGTCTCAACGCAGACAAAATAGTTGCTTGAGTTCATTCATTGAAGTCACGCATATTGTGTCTGTATACAAAGCTAAAGATTAAAAGAATATTTTTCAGCCTCAGAAAAATAGTCTGTTAGGTTGTTCTTTTCTCAAAATAATGAGGAATCAATTGTGTTCCAAGAATCACACAAGACATGGTTTCTTTTTTCTGGGCAAGAAGTTAATTAGGGAAAAAGGAAAGCTAATAAAAAACAATTGAATGCTGGCCAAATACCAGCTGCTTATCAAATATCAAGTATAGTACCAAAAATGTTAATGAAGGGTTTAAATCAACAGGCTTTGGAGTCATACATAATTTAAATTTTTGTTGTTAATCCTCACCTGAGAATATTTTTGCATTGTTTTTTTTAAAGAATGGAAGGGAGAGGTAGTGACAGAGAAATAGAGAAACATTGATGTGAGAGAGACAAATCTCTTGGTTACCTCCTGCACACACCACAGCTAGGGTTGGCGACAGAGCTTGCATCCAGGTACTTGCCCTTGACTGGAATTGAACCTGGGACCCTTCAGTCCATGGGCCAACACTCTATCAACTGAGCCAAACAGGCTAGGGCCATAATTCATTTTGAACCACCTTGTATAGGGAAGAGAACTATTTTATCAAGTGTAAAATAGAAATAATGCTATTACCTCCATGTAATGATTTCTGTAAGAATTAAATAGCATATAAAAGCCTTAAGTATCTAATGTGTACTTAATAAAGTGCTTTCCATCATTACTTTATTATTTTTTGGTTCAATCATCATAGCAATCGTAAGACATATATGTTGTAATCTTATACAAATTAAGAAAAGTAAAATCTCACAAATTAAAATGACTTTGCCAAAGATATGCAGCTAGTTAAAGTAATTTAAACTGGAATCTTTAAAGCTGACTGCACTTGCCTCCTTCCCACTTTCTGATGTGTGTTAGGCAGCAGTTGCTCTGCCCAGGCCATTCTTCAGGTCACACTGTAGAAAATGAGGAGACTATTCACACAGATAAGGTTAAATTTACAATTTTAATGTACATCACAATAATTACCACTAAACTGCTACTGTATCTGCTGGCACAGTAGAGCACTAAAAAGAAATATCCCATTTAATTTTCAGAACAGCCTGAAAGAGAGACATATTTGTGTTCGTTTTACAAGGAGAAAAGTGATCACAGAGCAACGGATTTATCATGACCAGACAACCAAATGTGAAGAAGATCCCCTACTTGAAACCATGTCTACCATATTCTAACATTTATGATATAAGTAAAAAGCAACACTGCTCCCCATGAGGGTCCAGCAAATAAGGTTAAATTTATGTTTTCAAAAATTGGTCTTGCCAACATGAGCTGTTACATTCTAACCTCTACTCTTAAAGAAATTCTACTGGGTCTTACAACATAGTTATGACTTCCTGCTTTTATGGCTACAGTGGAAATAATTGCTGGGAAATTTAAAAGCAAATTGTCTTCTTCTTTTTGGTGTCCTTAGAACCAAAGTACTAAAATTGTGCAGTTTTCTGATAGATTTGAAGTAAATTGTAGTCTACTTTCATTCGTTTGCATGTGGCTCTCCTATTTTCCCAGCACCATTCATTGAAAGACTTTCTTTCAGCCACTGTGTGTTTTGAGGCCCTTTGTCAAAAGTGATTTGCCCATAAGCATGTGGTTTTATTTCTGGGCTCCCGTTTCTGTTCCACTGATATGCGTGCCTGTTTTTCTGCCCATACCATGCTGCTTAGTAAGACTTTAAATAAGGGTTTTGATAAGCTTAATATTATTATATAAAAAGAGTTAATGGATAGAACAGAATGAGACTTCTAGAACCAGCATCAGCACTTTGATGTTCACTTTCAATCAGTTGTTAAGTATTTGGATTTCATGTTGATTTCACTATTTTGCACACATTTTTCATTAGCCAATATGCAAACAGATGCTTCATATTTAAATGCATCACCAAAGGGCTATTCTATTTACACTCCAACTCCTTCTCTCTTTTCTCTTTCTATTGAGGATTTATTTATATGATTTTGCTAGGGTACATTTAATAAGACAAGAGAAATTTGACTTGTCTATTAGAATAGCTTAAGTAAGATTTAGAGTTGGTGAATGGGAATAGACTTTCTGAGAAGTGAGCAACAAAAAAAAACTTATAAAATTTATATATAAGTTGAACACTTGAGTATTGGTGGTGCCAACTCCCTGCACAGTCAAATATCTGAGTATGAGTTATGAATTCCCAAAAACTTAAGGTATCTCTTGGTACCCATTTGGGATAGGGTCTAAGAACCCCTGTGGATACCAAAATCCATGAATGTTCAGCTATTGTATATAAAACTAGAGGCCTAGTGCACAAAATTTGTGCACTTGATAGAGGAATGGGAATGTCCCACAGTTCAGCCTGCACCCTCTTGCAGACTGGGAGCCTCTGACTGCTGGCTTAGACCCACTCCCTAGCAGTCAAACATCCTTAGCGTTGTCACAGAGGCAGCTGTGAGCCCGGCTTCTGGTGCACTGACCACCAGGGAGCAGCTCCTTCATTGAGTGTCTTTCTCCTGGTGGCCAGTTCGCATCATATTAACTGGTCCTTTCATTGTTCAGTCTATTTGCATATTAGCCTTTTATTATATAGGATGGTGTAGATCAGTGATCTGCAAACTCATTAGTCAACAGAGCCAAATATCAACAGTACAACAATTGAAATTTCTTTTGAGAGCCAAATTGTTTAAACTTAAACTTCTTCTAATGCCACTTCTTCAGAATAGACTCACCCAGGGCTTTGTATTTTGTGGGAGAGCCACACTCAAGGGGCCAAAGAACTGCATGTGGTTTATGAGCTGCAGTTTGCAGACCACTGGTATAGATCAATGCATTGACTTGGCCTTCTCATTTGCAGACTTCCAACTGTAGATCCAAAACAATATAGGTATTTAATGAAAAAAACTCCACATATAGTGGATCTATGCATTTCTAAACATGTTGTTCAAGGATCAATTGCATATACTTTTCTTCTAGAAGTATGTATCCCAAGCATGAAATGATAGTTGGTTCATGTTGCCATGACCATTGGATAAACTTCTTTTATTATCAACCAAAGTAAGGACAAATCCATCTCCAGCCTCCAAAGAATTTATGAAATGAGGAAATGATACTGTTTTCAAAGTATGCTGGAGATCATAGACCAATTAGCTAAAGCACTGTGACATCATATCCTGTTTATAGAGAGATAATTTGAGGTCATGTTGCCAACCCTTAACTCTTCATTATGTGGAAAAAATTTGAGATCAAGGATATGAAAAGTGTTTTATCCTACATACTAGTACTTGTTTTTTGGGGAATCCAATGGATGATAGTGGAAGATATCTGATTTTTTATTTTAGTTATCTAAGTCCAACTAAATATTTAAGGTTTGCAATTATATGAAAGCTTGGCTTCTTTAAACTGTATCTGTGGTACTATGTTCCCATTTACTTATTATAATCCTCACAGCTATGCTGCCCAGGAACTTATCACTGACTTTCTCTATGTGGAAGCACATGGCAGCCAATGGGCCTGGAAGGATATGTAAGGTAGCTGGATAGGACTAAGGATAGTGTCTAGAATGATCCTTATGCAAGGTGATTTCCCTGGGAGGTTTTAACAGCTAATTCTGGGGATAGAGATGCAGGAAAACCAAAGAATTGATGCTCAAACAAAAACAGAGGTAAGCTTTCTATAAAGACTTATACTGTTCATTCTTATTTCAAATATCTGCTTTTCAAAGTTTCTTGGGCTGGATGGCATCTGCTGTTCTACTGGCTCAGTGTAAATGTGCCAAAATGACAGTTGGAATTGACTATTGTGATTGTGGCTTCAAAGAGCAAACAAAAATGCTAGTAGTAAAGTCCACCAAAGAAAGTCAATCAGATTCTTTACCCTGACAGAACAGGAAACATAGACGTTTGGGAGGACGGAGAGTTGAGAAATAGTACATCTCTCTGTTTTCATAAATACTTTGATCTTAGAAGGCAGATAGATGGCAGAAGAATGAACAGTTTGGACACTAATTTCATTTCAGATAACTCTACAGATACTCTTTTGTGTTACTGGATATTACATATGGTAACAGAATGTTGTTTGGTGGGATGACAGAGGTTATTAGTCAATGAGGAATTAAACTCCAATTGATCAGTCATGAATACTGAATGGAAGGATAAATATCTCTGTTTTTCTATTGACTAATTATATATTACCTGCTGAAAGGGCTCATATTGAATTATTCCTTAAAATCAGGGGTCACTGGGAGAAGACAAAAAAGAATTTCTATAAAATTAATGAACATAACAATTCTCTTTTCATTGCTTTGTAATAAATCAGCTTGCCCTATTTCCAGGCAGTAGGAAGCTGTGTGAAGGGTTTCAAAATCTTTCAAGGTTTTCCAATAAATCCAGTGAAATAGCATACTGCTATTTCATTATTTTAAGGTATACTCAAAAACTCTCTGCATAAAAATATATAACATAATGGGAAAATTTCTGTGTTAGAGAACTGTTTTATTTCCAGCCATGTCTGGCCCAAACATTCCACACCAAAGGATGACAAGAGAACAGATTTTTTTTTTCATTCTGTAAGTAATGTTCTTATAATTGTAGTATACTTGGTAGTGTTTGTAAGAGTCCCTCAAGTGTAATCTAACCCCTCACAATTTTGCCATGTACTTTGACTTTTCTTAGAGCAGCACATAAAATATTTTACATGTAAAACACATTTTGAAACTTGAATCTAAAAATACCCAGGAATGTGGACCTTATAAATTCTCACATACTTAAATTTAGGTCTAAACCAACTCATATTTAAATAACTTCAAGATTATTTTCTGACCATAGAAATGTATGTATACAGTATACTGATTCATGTAAGTCATAGAACATTATTTAATAAAAATTACTTATGTTTGTAATAGAAATTATCCTATATTACTAGCAACACCTTTATGATTTTCATAACAGCTACCCAAATCATAGAAGTTTTGGTCTTGGCTGGCAGAGACACTAAAATGATCTCAAGTATTAAACTTTTCATCATCCAGAAAATTCAAATTCTTAGGCAAAATTGTGTTCTTGAAACTGTGGGTGGAAAAAACAGTTTGCTATTTTCTGAGGGAAATACTTTAGATTTATGAATTTATTGGCATGTATAGGTTTAATCACAAGGTGGGTATTATACCCAACTTCCAAAATCTAAGATGAATGTCCAAATAAAAAAAACTGATAAATGTTTGGGACAAATGTATTAAAATCTACACTGAATTATTTCTAAAGCAGCATACAGAAAATATACAATTATAAAACAAATCTATTCTTTTCCTGTATATAAGAAAAATTACTAAAAGGTATCTAATTCAAAATCCATGTCAACATTTTTCAAAATTTTCTTTTTCCTGTCCCATTTATTTGACACGTTTTCTGGTTTCCTTTATATCTAAACTAGAGGCTCGTTGTATGAGGAGATTTGTGCAATAGGCCTTCTTTCACCTTGATGCTGGCACCAGTTTTCTTCCAAAACCTGGGACCCAGGCCTTCCTTCTGTTCATCATCTTCAGTCTTTGCTCTGGGTGGAACATTGTCCTTTAGCTCCTTCTGCCCCTTGCCCAACCTCTTGTAGCAGGCGCCCAACTCTCCCCAGCCACTCCGTGCCTGCATGCATGCTGCCCAGAGTCCCAGAGCAACTGGGGGCTGAGGCTGCTGCCATATTTGGCAAGTTAATTTGCATACTCATTCCTGATTGGCTGGTGGGCGTAGTGAAGTGACAGTCAATTTTCATGTTTTTCTTTTATTAATGTAGATTCCAATTCAGCAATCTCTTATCTCACAAGAGTTGTTCTTCTTTTCTGCTTCCTCCTCTTTTTCTTAAAATGTTAGTTAAAGTGAGTAAGCTAGCCTCTTTCCCAGTAATTCATAATATTTTTGTTCAGATTACCAAACAGTGATGAAAAACAGATAGACAAATAGACAGATACAATGATTCTAGGGGTCAGAAATGAGATACAAGTCTCAATTTTCACAAGAACTTTTCAATTTCTAGATATATTTATAACCTGATAATTTTTTTATTTTTTTATTTTTTTAATATATTTTATTGATTTTTTACAGAGAGGAGGGGAGAAGGATAGAGAGTTAGAAACATCAATGAGAGAGAGACATCTATCAGCTGCCTCCTGCATGCCCCCTATTGGGGATATGCCCACAACCAAGATACATGCCCTTGACCGGAATCGAATCTGGGACCCTTCAATCAGCAGGCAGACACTCTATCCACTGAGCCAAACCAGTTTTGGCCACCTGATAACTTTCTGATGTTAATTATGGAGGTTGGGGGAACGAAAGCTTAAGGAGTTAGGAATAATGTGGAAAGCCAGCACAGAAATAACCTCTTTATATCAGTATTTTCCTATTTTCACTATGTGTTACATGCACATCCATGACTGTTCTTAAATATATTTATTCTCCTTCCATTAATGGAGTTCTGTTTTATGGTTTTTATTACCCACACTGCAATTCCTCTTAAAGTTTTGTCTTAAAAAATAAGAAACATCTTTTCTCTTTATATGCATTCTATAAAGTGCAGAGTGTAAGATGTTATAGATAAGTGTTCACATTTTAAGTCCATTTTTGTTGTTGTTTATTAAAATAAAATAAAGTGGGTTTAAGGTGTTTGGTGAGAAAGCATTTCCACACTATTTATTGAGGGTATGGGCATAGCTTCCTTAAAAAGGAATTCTGGCCATTATCTGCTCTTATCTTGAGTTTAATGTCTTACTTTTGTTCAAGAAAAGCACAAACATGGTCTCCATAAAGGATATAGCCTTCTAAAATATGTATTTAGATAACTGTAATACTAAGTGAATTGCTTGGGACCATTAAAATACATGAGAAAATCGGGGATACATTTTTAACAGCATCTTGGATCTGCTTCAATTTACCTTGTGGGTGACCTTACAATCTTTTTTGTAACCTCTCCAGGAAATTTAGAATTCATAGTGTGTGTTACCACTCACTCCATTTGTTAGATACAAGACTTGATTATATGGATGTATTTATATCTGCATAAAGGAATTTTTAAACAGTTCTAATGTGGTTGCTAACAAAAAAATTTCAATATTCAAGTAATCTGAAAGAATACCCTTTTATTACCATACATAGTAGTCCATTTATTATAATTATCAATTTGATTCATGTTTACTTGTTTACCATTATATTATTTACTAGAGGCCCAGTGCATGAAATTTCATGCACTAGAGTGGGGGTTCCTCAGCCCGGCCTGCCCCCTCTCACAGTCTGGGAGCCCTCAGGAGCGGGAGGTGACCTAGTGATCAGGAAAAGGTGACTCTCCTCGTCCTCCTACCCCCCACCCCCCATCACACCTCTGTTACTGCCACTGCTGCCAGCACAAGCCTCGGCTGATCCTGGTTACCTCAGCCTTGGTGATAAAGCATTTCCGCACTATTTATTGAGGCTATGGGCATAGCTTCCACGCTATTTATTGAGGCAGCTGGATAGCCGCTGTTGGCAACTTGCCTGAGGCTCAGGCTGGCCCTGAGCAGCAGCGGGGCTGAGGAGACAGAGGGAATCTGAAGGCAGATGCATGAAGCTGCCAGACTTGCCTGGGGATGGGCTTAGCCGTGCCACACGCCTGCTGCCCCAGCGGGGCTGAGGAGACTGGGCACCACCATCTTGTGGCTGTGGCACCACCATCTTTGAGGAGGTGGCATTCAATTAGCATATTACCTCTTTAATTGTGGTGAGTGCCGCCATCTTGTGAGGGTGTGATGGTCAATTAGCTTATTCTCTCTTATTATATAGGATATATTGCCTTTATGTTATCTTATAAAAATAATTTGTGACTTGTAAAAGTAGAAGTCTTATCATGTGTTTTCCTGAACTTCTTCCCTACAAACCAGTATAAAAATATCTTTTTCATCATGACACACTGTCATGTTGTCATCCATGTCACACTCTTTAGTGTTATATCCAGTTTTATTGTCTCAGATCTTTGGTCATATCATCTGAGTGTAAGGTGGCCATCATCATTGTACCAATCACTAAAGGGTTTTGTGATATATTTTATGTCCAAAAATAACAATAAAGTTTAAACATTACAAATTCATTTAAATTTTGGACATAAGATTAAACACTGGCTACCACGGAACAGATGCTCAATGCAGGAGCTGCCCCTTGGTGGTCAGTACACTCTCAAAGGGGAGCACCACCCAGCTAGAACCTGGGCTCATTGCTGGCGAGCACAGCGGCAGTGGTGCAAGCCTCTCCTGACTCTGCTGCAGTGCTTAGAATGTCTGACCCACAGCTTAGGCCTGCTCCCATGGGTCAGACATCCCCTGAGGGCTCCATGGACTGTGAGAGGGTGTAGGCTGAGGTGAGAAAACCCCCTCCCCCACTGAGTGCACAAATTTCATATACCAGGCCTCTAGTATAAAAATAAGCTTTTAAGATTGCCAATTATTTAAAAAACCTTCCTGCACTTATATATGAGTCAAAGTCAATAATGTTTTACATTGACATTCTACAGAAGTAGTTATTTTTGTTAAATTTCAAATTTCCTCTTGTCTGAAAGTATTATTTATTAAGGAAAGTATTTTAGAATAGACATACAAGGATGGAATTTCTGAATAGTATACAATCACAGGTTGCCTTTTAATTAGCTGTTTCAGAACATATAAGCTGCTGTTTATAGAGAAAATGTCCAATACTATTATTCTTAGATTTCTCATTATTTTAATTATAGAAACCATGATACTTTTCCCCAAAGGTTAATTGGCTTAAGAATTTTGTGGCTCAGTTTTTTTTATTCATTACTTCAAATTCCCTAGTGTGGAAGTGATATTAATCAAAGAAGAGACAGATAAAAATTTATAGTGTTAATAAATTAAATATATAACATATATACAGGAGCTTACAGAAAAAGATGTAGTTATAAAACTTAGTTATTGCGACTAGTTTTTTTAATATATTTTTATTAATTTTTTATAGAGAGGAAGGGAGATAGAAACATCGATGAGAGAGAGACATCGATCAGCTGCCTCCTGCATGTCCCTACTGAGGATATGCCCCCAATCAAGATAGATGCCCTTGACCAGAATTGAACTTGGGACCTTTCAGTCCACAGGCTGATGCTCTATCCACTGAGCCAAACTGGTTTTGGCATAGTTATTGGAACTAGTTTGAATGAAACATTGATTGAACCTCTGTGCACATTTTTTTTTCAATAATCACCTTTCCTGAAGTCAAATAATTACTTAAGTGTATCATTATTGAGGCTTATCTCTAATTGACTTGATAGCATATAACCCACAGATATTATCTCACAAGGATTCATTATAAGTTCTTAACTTCAACTTACCCCTACCTTACTTCCTACCCAATAATAGGTTTCTTGGTACCTAATAGAAAAAAATTGAGTTTTTAGCATATTCTGATCTCATCTCAGTATAGCAGGAAATAGACATGCACTATTTAGAAAATTAATTAAAGTTATATTAGATCTCTGTTTATCAGCACTTAATTCAACTGAGACATTAGTCATGTAAATATGCAATTCCCTTCTAATGTTTTCAGGCTCTTATTAAGTGTCCTTTTCTTTATAGCTTCAAAAATTCTGTTGACCCTAATGTCTTTTCAAGGATTAATTTAAATTATTTTGAGGACTATTATTTTAATCTCTCATTCAACTATTTGAGATGAAGTTTAGTTATAACCTACATGTGCTCTTCAATTTTATCCTCCCAATTTGGCATTCAGTCTTATACTACTACATATAGTAGTCTTCACTTGAGGCATTTATAGGTTTTTGGAAATGATAACAGGACATATAACAAAAATGATTTTTTCCAAAGGCTAATTGATAAAAACAAGAGTTCCTACAACATATTTCTGATCAAAAAAAACATTAACCAACTTCTAATAAAGACCCCAAACCCATTTAATATTAAACATCAACATAAATGTGAGCTATGTATACAATTAAGAAAGATTAATCAAAATAAGTAGGACAATGATCTTCCAACCTGCTTATCCCGGTTCAGGGTCTCAGATGGCTAGAGTCTCCCCTGGAAGCTCAGATGCAAGGTTGAGTGAGTTGAGGATGTATTCTGGCACATTGAAACTGGATGGAAATCAAGGAAGAAAACATCTGAGAAATCAGATAACAATGCTCTTTACTATCAGGAAGTCCTAAGGTCACAGTCTAACTATAGGTTGGGAAGCAAAGTGTTGTGATGAAAATGGAGAATGAAAGTCTCTCAAACAGACAAAAACAAATGAGAATGTTTGACTGAGGAAGCAGAAAATTAAATGAAGACATGAGAAAGGTAAATAGGCAACAACTATAATTTTATGTCTGCAAAATCAATAACAACATTGTTACCCCATTGCTACTACCATTAGTACCAGTATTATCTGCAAAACAATCTGTGAGTAGAATATGAACTAAATGTGACCTGAATAGTGTAATTTTTCTGTCATTTATTTTAAAATATAGAGTCAATATATGGAGAAAATGCCGAGGAACAACCTGGGGGCATAGAAGAAAGTGTAGCTGATGAGAATTGAAATGTAAAAGTAGGCATCAAATTTTATCTATGTTTACAGTGAAAGTTGTGCTAAAATATAGGAACTTTTATATCAATAATAGCCTTGTCTTATAATGTGGAAATACTAACCTTAACATAAATACTAAACACTGACCTTAACAGAAGCACAGATTGAGTATAGATTTTAAAATTAAAAATGTAACCTAAAAATAATTAACAAAATATATGATAACAATTGTCAAAACTAAAATTAAAATTTAATTAAAATATTTATATTTTATAGTCCATATTATTATGTCTATTAGTGAGAAAGTAGCCACCACCTGACATGATAAATATTACTTACTGTACATTACTAAGAGATCCTAGAAAATTAGCCGGATGAATTGCAGCGGGAACATGAGGATTTCATCCTTGGAACAGGTGAAATAGCTCTTCTTGTGTGTGGAAATACTATGCTTTTTGCTGATTTATACCTATATACTAGTATCTTCTTATTTTCTTTCTATTTATGAAGTTCTATGAATTTTAGTTGGTGCAGTGGACATCAAAACAGAGAATACATTTCCTGGCCATTATAGGTGGCAACATGCTTAGTGTGAGACCAGTGGAATTGAAGTGGTGGATATATGCATACCCCGAACCTCCTCTTCCCCACTTTTATAGCCTGAGATCCTAAGCTAGAAGCCAAACAGCATATTTAGGACTGTAGAGCAAACTCACCCACTTGGTTCTTAGAGTAAAAATCAATCTAAATATTGTGACTCATCAAGATTTGCAAAGATGGGAAGAGAGAATATAATTTCTATCATTAATTAAACTGACAAGTACACAAGAAATTCTATTCAGATAGCATTGCTGGAAATTAATTAATGCGGACACATCTAACTGCAGAAAAGACTTAAGAATAGATTGGTGGTTGCCAAGAGCAGGGATAGAATGGAGTGTGAGGGTGGAGATTATGGGTGAAGGAGGTCCAACTTGCATTTATAATATGAGTAAGTCCTGGGATATAATGTACAATATAGTGGCCACAGTGAAAGTTAAGAGAAAAGATTCTAAAAGTTCTCAATATACAAACACACAAAAATTATAACTATACTAGAGTCCTGGTGCACAAATTTGTGCATGGGAGGGGTCCAGCTGATCAGGGCCAGGCTAGCGGGGGAAGAGGCTGTGGGTGGTTGACTGGGTGGCCCCATCTCCAATTGGGATAGAGGGAACTGATCAGGGATGGGCCCAGCAGGAGGAGGGGCCAAGGGAGATTGGCTGGCCAGCCTGGTACACAATCCCACCAGGGCCAGCTGGGGGAAGGCGCCACTTCCCAATTGGGTCAGTTGGCAGACCACAGTGCCCGTCATAGTGACTGGTCATTCTGTCATTCTGGTCACTTGGCCTTTATATATATGGATGAAGTGATGGATGAGTTAACTTTATTGTGCTAATCATTTTGCTATATATACATATATAAAACTATTACATGTATACCTTAAATGTATAATCTTTTATGTCTATTATACCTCAATAAAGTTGGGGAAGAAAACACATATTGGGATATGTAGTCTTCTGATACTGTTTGCATACATTAGGGTTATGTCCCCCCAATACCCATCAACCACTCACTCTATCAATACATATAAAATGGAAGTTAAGTTTCCTCTTCATTATTGTAACACATCTCCCTTTTTCCTTCCAAGATTTAATATTTCTACCAAGGTTGTTTTGTATTCTCACCATTCATTAGAAATTATAATCAGTCAAATTTTGCAGAACAAAAAAAGCATTTTATGTATTTCTGTCTTTGAACAGGTTTAAAATTAGGTTTGAAGTTGGTATACAGACATATTTTGTTTGCTATATTCTTTTAAACTGTTTTTTAGTTACTATTTTATAAACATTCTTATATCCTTTTTCTATATGCAGTCAAATAATAAAAATACATCTACTGACTCCCATAAAATCTTCTAAAATATCTCAGAAAATGATATACCTGCTTTTTTAAATGTTGATCAAAACAGTGCTTATGTTGTATTTTAAAAATTAATGAAATTAGAGAATATCTGTATAAACACATAGCAATGCTAAATCTTTACTGAAAGAAAAATTATACATAAATGAATATATTTCAGCCAGTAGCAACACATAATAAGCCAGCCAGAGTATAGTTTAGACTATTCTAAATGGGAAAAGATATAAATTTATATGCTAAATAAAGAATAAGAATACTGTTTAAAAAATAGCCTATGCAGTCTCAGAAAACTGTTTGAAGAACTTATATAAAGGGGGTTTGTAAGGCTCATTCTTAAGTTGAAAGAAAAATTGACTAAACATTCTACAGGAAAACAGAACTTAGTGTTTTATATTTTAACTGCATAGCTTA
The DNA here is from genome assembly GCA_011751065.1 of Lasiurus cinereus. Classification (NCBI taxonomy): domain Eukaryota; kingdom Metazoa; phylum Chordata; class Mammalia; order Chiroptera; family Vespertilionidae; genus Lasiurus; species Lasiurus cinereus. The sequence goes on along the minus strand of JAAGEH010000014.1, from coordinate 3,013,929 downwards.
ATAAATAAAAATTTCATCTCTCAAAACATTGTTTTTTATGATGGAGATAAATCATTAGAATAAAGAAGTTTATAATCACCATTGATATAATAACTTCAAAGAAAGCTTTAGTACTCAGTATAACATTTTACAAAAATAATTTATTTCTTCCAAGAGAATAATTCTTACAAGCAGCACATACTTGGAATATCAGTGTTAACTATATTTTCATGAGTCAGAGTAAAACATGCATAAATATTAATGTAAAATTTCTCTTTCAATATTAAATACAGTAAAAAATAAACATAGTAAGAGAAACAAATCAAAAGCAAAGACGTGGTTTAAAGGATATCTGAATGTTATTGACTGTGTATTAAATGAGTTCAGTAGTGAAAAAAACATTAGGCATGACACATGCACCATTATTAAAGAGTAGTGTAAAATTCCTTAATATAAAAGAAATAATAGCTAAATATATGGGTTAAGTGGTCAAATTTTAGTAAATATAGAAAGAATGTTCATTTTAATTGAACATTTTACTTTAATACTTTGTAGTACTATATAGGTAAGGATTTCACAGAGAAAGATTTGGAGTTACTGGGAATTTTTGGCTTATATGTACTAATCAAAAATTGCCCAAATATAATTATCCAGAATGAATATATAGAGAAAGCAGAGCTTTGGGGAGCAATAATGAATATGAGAAATACTACACAGTTTTTTGTGATTAATATTTTTTAAAATTTGGCTTATATCATAACAAATGCTAAAAATGTCCATAGTTGGACATATGTATAATTGGTATATATAATTATGTATTACATAATACATAATTATGTAATATTTATTTATAATATATAAATTATATGATATGTGTACATATACTCACATATGTATATATACTATATTATTATAGTTCTAGAATGTAGAGTAACTCTAAAAGAAAATACTTTGAATGGTCATAAAATTTGTTAAAAACATAGTAGTTTAAAAAAATGTTTCACTTCATAATATATAGGAAGTACTCATTTAGAAGTAAATGTAAAATGTGTTTGGATGCATTATTTAGATTTACCATTTCATTTATTTGGTAAGCTATAGTTTGCTATGATTTTAATGCCCTAAGCCCTCCAATTTACTTTGATGTATTCTCTTGATTGAAATTTTCCCTTTCTCCATTCCAGTTCACCCACTTGAAACATGTTTGAAATATATTGACATAAAAATCCAATTGATCAGAACAAATACCAAGCCATACCTGACCTAATTTTATAGAACTTAAAAGAAAGATCTGCTATAAATATAACTGAATATCACATTCATAGTTTGTATTTGGCTTATTCTTAAGTAAAATAAAAATAATCAGGCTTTCTCAGATATAGTATGCAGTGATTTTCATTATGTTTGCAGAGTGAATAGAATAATGGATATAAGCACCTTTAATGTGTCCTGACTGAAGATTTACTGCATGATAAACAACAGATGTTGGTTTTTTTGTTTATGTTATGATCTAATAGCCATAGACATCTGAATGCATGGCTTCAATAATTGCGTGATAAAGCCAGGTAGCCCGCAGTCTTCAATTAAGGAGAAAAACCAGATCCTTCAGGTCATTTCTGGAAGAATAGAAAACTGCATTGCAATTAGAGTTTCCACTGGGAGAAATAGCTCAATCTAATTCCATTTATAAATAACAAAAGGAGCAAAGATAGTGATTTATCATCAGTCAATGCCAAGAAAAGACACTGAAAAGAAAATGACCAGAGAGATTAAAGACAGCATTGATCTGTGTACTGGGATTCCTAACCCAAAACTAAGCATGGCTTTTATTATATAGGATATGCATTAGCCATGGACACAGACAATAGGGTAGTGAAGGCCTGGGGCGGGTCAGGCTCTAGGTGGAGGAGAGCAATGAGGGGAAAAACAGGAACATTTGTAATACTCTCAACAATAAAGATATAATAACAGTGCTTATAAAATATCTAGCTTGATTTATTTTTTCTTTCAACACTAAATTTTTCAGTCTACCCTCTTCTCACTTATGTAGTTTTTAACAAGAAGACTCCCATAAATCTTATCTGTGTTCCACTATATGTAATATTTTTTCCTCTGGCTGCCTTCAAAGGTAGTTTCAATCTTGTTTTGTTATTTTGTTGTTGTTTTTTGGTGTTGAATATTATGTGTCTAGGAGATTTAATTGTTCTACTTTTAAAAATAATAGTTGCTTGAGGTTCTCTAAACTTTGTGGAAATATGTTTAGCTATTTTTCACATTTTTTAGAAGAAACACATTATTTCTTCAGGTAATTTTCTGCCTCATTATTTTTCTATCTCTTCCAAAATTTCAGTTTCATGTATGTTAGACTATTTCATATTGAATGGCAATAATGTGTACTATTAATTTCTTTTCCACTTTATTTTTTCTTTAGTTTTAGTTTAGGTAATGTCTATTACTTCATGGTCACTTATTTTTCAAACTTAATCAAACCATTTGAAGTCCACTGCCCAAGATTATGATAAGAGGAATGTTAAAAGACTTCCATGAAAAGAAATTTAAAAAAAATTGGCTACTTAATCTTGATAAAAGATATATGAATCCAAAAGAAGCAGAACATATCCCAAACAAAATAAAAACTAAATTATATCCACAAATATTATAAAAATATGTAGGATGACAAATACTTAAAAACATTAACAAAAAATGAGAGATGGCAATGCAATTAAAAAAAATAGAAGATCTAGAAATTATTAACAGCAGCATCTCAGCAGCCAGCCATAATAAATATCTTGCTTTTCCTCTTCCTTTTATAATATAGATTTTAAAACTTGAGAAAGAACAGTTTGGGATTGAATGCATTAAGAAAAAGAAACTTGCAGAGGTGAAATTATGTCAGTTTTCTTTATTTCTTCAATTAATGTGTTCTCTTTAGTAATATATTGTATATTGATGTTTATATCACTATATACACTGAATGGCCAGATTACTATAATCTCTGAATGCATAATAATCTGGCCAAACCATGTACATCCCATATAATAAAAGGTTAACATACAAATTGTCCCCTCGACGAGGAGTTTGACCAGCAGGCCGGCTAGTCAACTGCCCTTGTCCTCTCCCCATGGTCAAGCTGCCTGGACCCCAGCCATGCACAAATTCATGCACTATACACACACACACACACACACACACACACACATACATACACTGAGTGGCCAGATTATTATGTGTTCAGAGATCATAATAATCTGGCCACTCAGTGTATACTTACACATAAAAACACATAAATTTGAGGTGGTAAAAACTATAGCCTTTTCATTCTCTACACCTCTACAGAGATATCATAAGTAGCAAAATCTTACTGTTGTGATGTACAAAAATTTAAAGGGAATATTAAATCATGTTTAAAAATAAAAATTAAAAACATATTTGGTATCTGAAAGCATAAGTGTGAATAGCTGTGATGATGGACAATAAGTTGGTACATCTCACCAAAACAAATCCTTTGAAACTTTATTAAAGAAGAGAATGGGGTGATGAAGATTATAGAGGGGTGAGGTTTAATAGCTCCTCCAAGGACATAATTTAGATTCATCATGTTTTATTTGATAATCTAAGACAAACATACTTCTTTTATTTTCAAGCTTTCTTCTCAATCCATGTGAAATACTGTACAAATAAATCCAACCACTTATTTATTTAAGCAAACTAAAACTTTATGTAACTCACAAACTGTTCTTGACCCCTCATCTGCCCTTGTAAACACATAATTTGCCACTGTGTCTACCTGTGTAGTAGGTCATAGAGGGATACATGGTGTTATAAAAAATAAAATTAAAAAATATTAATATCATCAACTCCTTTCCCTTGATAATATTTATAACAGTAAATTGTGTAATTCTTAAATCATTGCAATTTTTTTGGTGTAAAGCAAGTTATTTGGGTAGGTTAATATGTTTCCAGGATGTAGTCAGCATATCCAATAGTCCAGGTCCCTCCATGCTTCCTCCAAGGGTAAGATATCCTTCTTTTTTACTGCTGCATAGTATTCCATGGTGTAAATGTACCACAGCTTTTTACCCACTCATGGGCATTTGGGCTGTATTGAACTACTTTTTTAAGTAGTTAGCAGACTATAATCTCACAAGGAAAGATAATTAGCTTTTCTATTTTCTCTGCTGAATTCTGGGGATCTAGTAAAGTATCTTCCTTAACAGGGGTTAATAAAACACGTGTAATATCAATGAATTAATTAATGAACAATTTGAAACATTTCTTTTTTTCCTTTTAATTTGGGAAGAAAAACAAGGAGACGGTCATTCAATATACACTATATCAAGCTCCTATCAGTGGTCAGCAAACTGTAGCTGGAGAGCCACATGTGGCTCTTTGGCCCCCTTGAGTGTGGCTCTTTCACTAAATACCCTGGCCTGGGTGAGTCTATTTTAAAGAAGTGGCATTAGAAGAAGTTTAAGTTTAAAAAATTTGGCTCTTAAAAAGAAATTTCAATCATTGTACTGTTGATATTTGACTCTGTTGACTAATGAGTGAAATTAATATATAGTCATAGCTATATATCTGCTGACCACTGTGCTAAGTCATTAGAGACATTGATGGCACCTACAATATTCTTTCTGTGGCTAGATTTCTTTAGTTATTACTGTTTTAACATGAAAATGTTATACTCCAGGAATTTATTGAAATCTGGGGTATGTAATTGACACTTCCACATTCCATGGGCTCTGTGGGAACCTGAGCAAATTATTTACATCTATAAATTGCAAATAACTGACATGTAGATCTCAGGTTTGTTTTAGTTTAAAGATGACACATATTTTCCTAATTTTTAGAAAATGGTCTCATAAGTTAATACCTTCATTTTATTTTATTTGTCATTTAATTTCTATGCACACTAAAGATATTTATTGGAGATTTTTCTGGCTCATTCATCTAAGACATTAGCAACTTTATGAAACTCGCTAGTACATGGAAATTAGAAATTTAAAGTTGACTCAGTGGAAAATAGAAAATCAAATCCTTTTAAACTAAGAAGGATTTGATTGTTAGATGTGATGAAACAAAAAAGTTTAACATAAGTGTAAATTGGTTTTATTTATTTGTAGTCACATATTGCAGTCACTAAAATCCACATCTAAGATAAGTTAGAATATTCAAATAAATGTATTTGATGTGTTTTATTTATGTGGAATATTGAATTTCATCATGGTGCATATCTTTGAAAGTTATAATGTCAGAACTTTGCATTTATCAAAAGGCTCTTTTCATATACAGTAGATTATTCATTTTTTTCCCAAGAAAGTTAATAAAAGGCAAGAAAAAACTCAGACCCAGCTACATCACAGCAGCTGAGGAAAAACAAACAGCTGGAATATAAACATGATTGTAGATTCATTAGAGCATTAATATATAGTCATAGCTACCTGCCATTCCTAGGTGAGAAAAATTTTAGTTATTGTCAATTCTATAGCGTTTCAATAGCTCCCTGAACCCAGAACTGCTTGAAATATTAGAAAAAAGACATATAAGACATCCTTAAAGGGAAAAGAGAAATAACTAAAGCTAAAGCCAAAGAGAAAATAAAGCTCCATATGGCTCCATGAGACACCGCCAAAAAATAAATTGCCCTAAAATAAAATTATTTTTAGTGTAAGAGTTGTTATTATTGTGAATACTCTGAAGATAATTCTTCTTTATCTAGAAATGGATAAAGAAAATGCATGTTATATGACTCAATATTAAGTCCACACACATCGCCTTATGTATAACATGTGCTAGCATTTGAACAGGAAGAATGTGTTTAACTGATCTGGCAACAACAAGGATGAATAAATATTTACTTAAAAGCCTACATTTTAGGGGATGTGTGGAAAGAAATGATCATATAATATTATGTACATATATTTTTGCACAAAAATATTTTGTGAAATAAGTAAATTAGGTAACAATACACACAGAAAATAAAAGACATGAATAAAAACATGAATCAGTGGCATTTGCAAATAATGGTTTGGATGTCCCATAGGAAAACTTGTCATAGGGTAAATTTTTCAGAAATACATTTTCTAACTTTCCACTCTAAGAATGAATAAATCACAACAATGTATGCAAGCATATTATTTTGTTTTTCAATACAAAGGAAGTTCCATGCTTTTTTCTAAATACCTGCATAATAAAAATACCTGAAAACTTTATAATTTCTAGAAAAATATAAAATATCATGTAATATTGTTGGAAAAAAATAAGCTCTTTCTATAAGTTGAACTAGTACAGTTGATTTTACTTCACCCATATCTGCAACTATTGCACCTTTACTTAATTATTTGTTTCAATACATTTCCATGGAATCATTTTACTCTTTGTAACATGTACAATTGATACATTCACTACAATTCTTATTTATTTGTATTCTAAAATTGGCTACTAGAAGACAGTAAATTCCTTAAAATAAATGTAATTGCTTTTTCTTCCTGTTTTGATACCTTTAAAATAGTTGTTGATGTTTTAGAAACAAAAATCCAGATCATCTGAGATCTAATGGATTTTTTGTTGACTTGTAGGTACCTATGAATACACAATGTTTCAAAATCTGCTGTTTTCTTATTCAGTGGACATACCAGCTTTACTGTTTTGTTTCCCAAAATATTTAGAGATACATGTAAACTAATATTTTATCAAATAATGCCAACATTTTGTCATATTGGAAAAACTTAGTTATTTTTGCAACTAAATTCATTAAATCAAAATAATTATGTTTTTTTTCTTAAAAATACAATTAAACACATTTTCTGCATAATTTTACTCAAAAATTATTTGTATCTCTTATTTGTCATGTTAACTTTTAAATGGATTTTCAGTAACCAATTTTGGTTAATGACAGTTTTGTACCATTGTGAATATTATGCTTGGTTTATTAATTCAAAGATATTTATTTTATCTGTGTCACATTCCACAAGGTATCAATTTTATGACAAATATTCATTCTTCTGTTAAATTTTAAGCAAGTACTAATTTTAAATTATATATTTTTAGCTACCTCCAGTTTATTTTCAATTACTTTTTCTCCAAGTGTGGGTTTTTATTCTTATTAATCGATTTTTGTAGTTTTCAGATTTAGAAGTAGTGATACAACAGTCACTTTCTCATTTATAGAAAATTTTACTGAAAACAGCTTTAGAAAATGTTTCTTCTATTTCTTTGTAACATTACTTATCCTTAGGAATTGAAAGTAACTTTTTTCAGTGAATGATCCATACAAAGTTAACCAGCATATCTTGATAGTAACCATTAAGATTTTAAAAAATCAGAAGATTGTGGAGATAATGAGTACTAAAATGGCCTAAAATACCAGGGAAGAAAGAACTCTTCATAACTAATTGTCAGCAGACATTTCTCCCTTTGTATCAGTTTGCCAACTCTGTGTGATATGATGATCAGATTTGCCCAGAACAGCCTCTTTTATCGGGGAAAATAGTAAAATCTTCAAACTTACCTGGGACTAACTAAACAGTTTGGAAATTATAAAACAGGCCACCTATATGAATTTTATGAATTCACATGTTATGAATTCTAGGGTGCCAGATGAGGCTGGATGTCTGGGCTCCAAAGGCAAAGTGAAATCACTCACCCTCTCAAAGCACTTAGCATGAAAAATGTCACTGATCCAGGAGGCAGGGACCGAGGAAGTGTTGGCTACACGGGCACAATGAGTCCCTCCCTCAGACATAAATCAGATTGTGAAAATGTATAGGAAGAGGCTAAAAAGCTAAACTCAAACGTGTGAAGGAGAGAATGATCTGAAAGCTCTCAGGAATCAGAAACTGTTGTGCTCTGAATCAAAAGCCTGAGAAGAGCTTCCACTTAGATTTTTGGCTGTGTAAGCTCCTACAGGAACAACCTTTTGCAGCTAACAAATAAACTCTAAATTAAATACTAAACACAACTATCTGAAGATCCTGGAGAGGGAACAAAAGCAGGCGGGTTCTGGTTGGCACGTGGACAAAGGGAATGTCTCTGGGTGAGTTTCCAGCTTTCATGGCTTTTAGCCGGAGGCAGGCTGCTGGCAGTGCTACATGAATGGCTCAATCTTCAAAAGAAAATGGGGAGGCTTTATAGCATGAAGAGTACAGAGTTTGGTCTGAACAGAGAGAAAAATCTCAGGAAGTGAGAGTTAAAGGAGAGCCCCCGCGTCTGTGTGCCAACACTGTCTTAATACTGCATTACCCTTGAGCCACACGGATGTGGTCAGACAATAAGCAGGAAGAACTAAATAACAACTTAGATGTGTGCTTCTTCACAAGACAGTTTTCTGTTTGAGTGGAATCAAAATAACAGCCTGCTAAAAGATACAAACGAAATCGATAAATGTTTGATGGTTTGATACTTTAACATTTTTGGCTTCAACTATGTTGCTTCATTTACGTTATATTTTAAGTTTTGTAAGGTAAATTATTGTGAAAAAATATTTAAAATTATCCTTAAATCCAAGTACACACAAGAATAGTAGAGAGTATTTTAAAATGTGCCACTATGTTTTAAGCTACTAAATGCACATTCAGATTTCTCTATAACTAATATTGCTGTATTTATTTATATGTGTAGGAGTTTTATCAATGTAGTATTTGTTTATTTTGTCCATTCAGACACATCAGAGGCAGTTTTGCATGACATTTCTTTTAGGACTGCCAAATTTTTCTGAAAAATACATGGAGCACACTAAAATACACCATCTGATACATTTGAATGCATATAATATGCAACTTTACATACAGGCACATTACTCTTTGAAGTATGGAATGCACTTGTTTCATACAAACCAATGAATTTTGTGGATTTATATTTCACACAATTATTGACCACTCCCAAATTATCTGTTGGCTATGTATCTATAATCTATCTATCCATCATCTGTCTATGTATCTCATAAAGCAGTAAAACTTGAATTACAAATATATTCAGAGAGAACATTCATTCTAAGAATTAATGAAGTGAAACAGCACACTTGGAATGTGTATATCTCACATTAGAGTAATTTTCTAAAAAATCATTCTTTATTTTTTCTTACACGACCTGCATGTCTTCGGAGCCTGGTATGGTATCTCTGTTTGCATGGTGTATTTTCTTGGTTCTGTGATACAATGCTGGATGAATCAGGGCAGAAGGCAAGTGCTAAAAGGGACCTGGCCAGCCACACATTGCAAATCCCAGAAATATATCTCTAGTAAACCAAAAGTAAGACCCCCAACTCACCCTCTCTTCACTGAGTCCCCAAAAGTGATCATGCCTAATCCAAAATCAGCCAGAATGAGAGACTAGGGGACAAATGGTCAGATAAACCATTAAGAGGCACTAGTCTTTAGCAATTGCACTTAAAGTATTATGTTGGCAAACTTTGCCAAAACACATGCCTGTATGAACAAATATTCAGGACCATTCTTGGGTCTTTGAAAAAAACCCATGCAAGTGAAAGACCAAAAGTTTGAATTTTATTAGCTTCAGAGAAAATTCACCATTACATACCTGTTGTGCAGCAAGGTTGGAATTTTGCTACTTACTGTTCGAAATCCCTAATGAAGACACCAACAGAAAAAAACAATGTATTTTCAAGTAGTAGACAACAAACTTAGCAAAAGGGTCAAAACATAAATTGGTTACATTGACAATGGAAAACAGATCTAATTAGAAATCCTAAAATTGTATTTGTGAAGAAATTACTATTATAGGCATAGTAAAACTGTACAGTTCAGGTATTTTTAGGTATCCTTTATTTCTAATGTTTTTAAAAAAGCACAAATATTTTGGAAACTCAACATTGTTTTAAGATAAGCATAGTCACTCACTTCATTAATTAAAAATATGTTTGGATAATCTTTGCATTTATAACATTTTATTACATTGGCTAAGGAAAAGCACTTATGCTCTTTCCTCTTTCTGAGTGCATTCAGTCTTCCTTTTTTGAATCATTCTTATTCTCAAAAATGAACTATTTAATAAGCCATTCTCTCCATGCTTGAGATTTATAGAACAAAATGTATCTTTTTCAATTTTTAATAAGGAATTTATGGCATTCACAAAAATTAGTTCATCTCTCCTACCAACTGCAAGGTCATAAAACTAAAAGAACACATATTTTTACTATTATATCCTTTATTTTACCTTGCTACACCAAAATAGCTAGATAAAATTATTTGTTTAACAAACAAACATATACTGTGTATATTAATAAAAATAATATAGTTAAATCTAACTTGGACACACTGTGCATTATTTCTGAGCCACCTCTGTTCTGCAACTCCTAGAGTCTTTTCATTAGATATTTCTAGTTTACGAACTTAAAAACATGATATTTCTCTAAGTAAAATGTACATAATGAACAATATTTTGTGGACCGTGCACTGACATTTATTTTTCTTTATTTTTAGATTTAGCTTCAGTGCACTGACCTAGTTTGTTTGATGTTTTGACTTAGTAAAAATAACAAAAACATTCTTACTTATAGTAATTATATATACAGTATGAAAGGAATGCCCCCTTGACTCATAGATCATTAATATCACAAGCAATGTGAGAGATATACAAAATCCATCTTTAATAGAACAAGGTTAAGGATACTTGCAAGCAGGCTAGAGAGGACTCCTACAGCTTGACATTGTATAGATATCTGGCAGACAGCTACATAGAGGAGGCAGCACATGTGGGAAGAAAAATATCCATTCCTTATTTAGAGAAATAGAACCATAGTTCAAGGGCTGACTAGGGCTTTCATAGACAGGTTTACCATGAAGGAGGAGGAAGAAAAGTTAGGATGAATGAGAAATCCCTTAGATATGCTGTATTTGTAGAAAGCTATATGTTGGCGAGTGAGTATGGTGAAATAATGAATTCTGAATAGTTCTAAATCTAAAGGTCCCTACAGCTAACACAAATTCACAAATATATCTGTGTCAAATAACTTCACTGATAACTAAAGAAAATTTATCTTATTGTTGCAAACTCTACTTAATAACCCTTTTCACCATAAAATTATATAGTTAAAGAAGTAGCCTCACTGCCTGGCGCAGTGGTTGAGGGTCAACATATGAACCAGGAGGTCATAGTACAATTCCTGGTCAGGGCACATATAAACATCCAGCAGGAACTTTTCTCACCCAATCTTCTCGGGATGTCCCATGAGGAAAGGAGGGTGCAGCTGACTGGTACAGAGTTAGGGCCTGGTGGAGGAACTCCCAGGCCTCAGCAAGACCAGCCCAGTCCAAGCTAATAGCTTCAGAGGCTCCATGGGGCACAATAGGAGATTCCCCAGTATTCCCAGCATGAACCCTTATTTTTACTGTGACTGAAGTAAAAATAAGGAGGGCATTAGATGGGGACAAGGGAGAAGCTCCATTGGATGTTGGACTGCAGGGACCATCCCCTGGGTGGGTGGGGAGGGGTGCCCACAGAGATGGAGGCAGCTCCTGGACTGATGGCCAGTCTACTGGGTACTGGAAGACGGTGGCTCTGTTGGGTTCAGCCCTGCTGCTTGGGGCTGAGCTCAGCCACTTGGCTTTCTTCTCCAGCCAGTCCTCCAGATGGCCCTCAGGAAGTTCAGTGATGTCTAGAGGTCACTCCCTGGCCATCTCTCTTCCCCCACCTGGATACTCACTTCCTGCAGATATCACTCTGACATTGGAAAAATCAGAAACTGGGGCCAAAGTCACAATGGCCTATCCGTAGAAACTTCCTGCAGGGCCACTTGTTCTGTTCATCCAATAAGATGGCAACTGCATCTGGGAACAAGTCATACAAGGACTTCTTGGCCTTGAGATGCTGTGGCCCAAATTAGTAGTTACAAAATAGTCGGGGGAAGTAAAGTACAGAATAGAGAATATAGTCAATAATGTACTATAAGAACTATGGATGGTGCCAAGTGGGTCCTGGGAATATCGGGGAGTGGGGGAGGGAGGGACACTTTGTAAAGTATTAATATATGATTGTCTAACCACCGGGGAGAAAAAAAACATTGTTTTATAATATAGGTAAAAAGTGAGTATTTTAAATACATTTCCTTATTGATTTAAGAGAGGAAGGGAGAGGGAGAGAGAGATAGAAACATCAATGATGAGAGAGAAGTATTGATTGGCTGCCTTCTGCATGGCCCCTACATGTCCACAACCTGGGCATGTGCCCTTGGTCAGAATCAAACTTGGGACCCTTCAGTCTGCAGGCCTACACTCTATCCACTGAGCCAAATAGGCTAGGCCCTAGGGCGAAAAGAAAAAGTATTTTAATGTTCAGTAGGGAATATTTAGGTTTGTTGTCTCTACCATTTAATTCTAATCATGTTCAGAAACATTAGCAATATGTTCTTATTTGTAAAAATATCTCTGAATATGTTTTAATATCAGATATATGTAATCCATGATATAATGTCAGTATTGAAGCATTTGTGAGCTGGTAATTAGCACTTTCAGGACATGAAACACAAGGCAATGTTTCTTTTTCATTCTGCTCAAAGCAAACTTATTTTGATCCATTGTTTGGAACAGCATAAGTGAAATTAGTGCCTTTACATTCACAACAGACTCTCTTTGGCCCCAAATTAGTACCACTACAATGCCAATTATACATGCAAAGTAAAAAGCAAGATTCAGTTATGCGTGAAATATTTGAAATGCAGTCACTGCAATGAGAGCATATATTAACAGGTGTGCAGTTGATAACTAACAAATTAAATTAGAGTCTCACACAGAAAGGAAAATAAAGCATAGTAAGGAGTCTTTGTTCAGTCAAAACATTAGCATAAAATATATGTAGATTCTGTGAAATGTTTGTGTGCATGCATGTGTGTGTGTGATGTGTGTGTGTGTTATTGCTTCCTAACCTAAAGCTGTGGAAATTTTCATCAGGGCACAGGGGATGACATAAAGGATCCCATAACTTAAAAAAACAATCTCCTTATAATAAAGCAATTTAGAAAAATTGGCATAAAGTAAGTGAGGTCAGTTTTCTAGTAAAGTAATTTAAACTGAACAATAATCTGTAAATGTTGACTAAAATAGACTTTAATAGCCTTATTCCAATCACAGTGTGTTTGACAAGATCATGTTAGTAGTGATAATTAAGTCAAATATATTTTGTACCAGCTGCATATTTCCTCTACCTCATTTAACCCACTCATATACCTCTCTCCCATGCTTTGTGGGAAAAGAGACTGATTTTTTTTTAATAGAAGGCATCGAAGGAACACTTCCTGTTTACTTTTGGCATCCAATTGCACTAACAAGAAATACTAGCAAGATTAGCAGGTAGAGTGAAGTGGCTTATGGAATGTTTCCTCTGAACCTATCCCTGCAAGGAAGCTGCAAATTAGTTAAGGCCTCTTTGGTTTTGTTTGGGGGAGGGGGTGGCTTTAATATTTTTTAATGAAAGCTACAACTAATCTATCCATGTTCTGATAACTTCAGGGATAGGGATGTATTCCCCACATTTTAAATGGTTTATTAAACTCTGCTCAGTTAGTGTTTTTTTCCTAATAAATATACATCTTTAAAGGAATGCATTTGTTACTAAGAATGAGAAAGTATTTATAGGTCCTAAAAAATTGAATTTTGAGAAAGGATAACCTATCCAAAGGTGTCTAGGCCTCTTTGAGTGACAGAATGCTATAGTCAATTGCTTGAGACATTCTGGAGGAATAGCCTTTTTAAGTTATAATTGTTGGCATTTTAAGGTCATTTAATATTTTGCTTATGTGTATACATATCAACTATACTTCATGATAATATGCATTTTATGTAGGTTTTTTATTATAGACTTATTATTTATGAAATAATAAAAATATTCAGGTTCCTTACAATCACATTCTTAATCTTTAAGAGTTTGCTTTGTATGACTTGATACTCTTGTATCAAATAAATTCTCAATCCATAGTCCAAAGAGAATGACTAGATTTAAAAATTTGATAATCAAATCATAAAATATAACTCATTATGTCACTGTGTAAAAAAACCAACTAAACAGAAAAGTCCCCTGGTGCCATTCCTTTTGAACATTTATCACTCTTGAACTAACATTATTTTTAAGCGTTCATTATTTCCATCTTTTTTTCTGTAAATATGGATTTATGCACATTGAAATGAAATTAATTAGAAGAAATATTTTAATATCACTATTCGTCCTTTCTAATACAAGTGTCAATCAAATTCACGATCAACAACGACAAATCGAAAAACACGTGTGTGGTTGTCACCAGCAAGAGCTTTATATGTATCGCGCTTGCACAAATCAACTTAGCCTTTTATAGACTTTTATAGATATAGAATACATTTGCTTAATTAGACCTGCTTTCTGATTTAGCTAAACTTTTTTCCACCCAGTGAAGCATCCCAACTTCTCTTTCAGGTAATTGTCAGCAACAAGGCAGTAAATATCAACATGAAGATTATTTTTTAGATCATGCAGGGAAAACAAAGGGTAAAATATTTAATTGTAGAAGTGTTTGACTGTATTCTGTGCAGTGAGAAAACCTGAAGTCATTTTCAAGGTTCACTATTTCTTACTTCTTTTCAGTTGGGTCAAGTTTCTAAGCTTTCTAAGCTCCATTTTCCAGCTAATGAAAAAGAAAACGATTCCACCGAGTCTCCTATATACCTACTCTAGGACTTCTGTGAGGATCAAATGAGATGATGCATGGGGAAACGCTTCACAGACATTTGGTTAAAGTGCAAAATGCTTCTACCTGGCTATAAAGCAAGCCATGTTCCAGGGCTGAGGAAACAGCAAGGAGGCTAGTCCCTAGGGAGAGGAGGCGGGGTGTTGCTCCATGATATCATTATTAGTCAGACATTTATTATATTAGCCTTTTATATATATAGACTGGAGGCCTGGTGCACAACATTAGTACACTGGAGGGAGTGTCCCCTCAGCACGGCCTGCACACCCTCACAGTCCAAGAGCCCTCGGGGGATAGCCAACTAATGACTTAGGTCCTCTACCCATGGGACCTAAGTGTGGAAATCTCAGAAAACTAGTCCATAAGAGAGAATAAAGCTGAGACTGAAAAGATGAAAAATAACAAATATGTGAAGAGAGATGCAACAATGAAAAACATTGCATACAATAAAAATGAAATGTTTGACATTAGGAGAGACAGAGCACAATTTTCCAGAAGGCATTCAAAATAATGACCTCAAAGAATAAACATTTTTCTATACTAAAGGTTTCTAATTTCTTCTTTCATCTTTAATTTAACTGGCATAGAGTTTTTACTGAGATATAAGAATTTTTAAGATATCTGACCAGTTTAGGTCAGTGGATAGAGCATCAGCCTGTGGACTGGAAAGGTCCCAGGTTCAATTCTGGTCAAGGGCATTTACCTTGGTTGCAGGCACATCCCCAGTGGGAGGTGTGCAGGAGGCAGCTGATCGATGTTTCTCTCTCATTGATGTTTCTGACTTTCTATCCCTCTCCCTTCCTCTCTGTAAAAAATCAATAAAATACATTAAAAGAAAAGAATTTTTAATATAATTATCTTCACAGAACTATGACTTTCTAAAAACATACCCTCAGTTGGCAAATCATTTGTTCTCACAACTGCTGTGGGGATTTAAAAACATCAAATATAAAATTTTTTTCCTGTGCTTTTAAAGTTCTCTCTGAAGCACTTGAGCATATTTGCAAATGGATCTTTTCTAGCGGTCTCCAAGGACTCTTACTTACTGCAGCATTTTGTCTTTCACAGGTGAGGAACTTCAAGTGCTTACAATAATTTTATCTGAGCCTTTACTATCCTTTCAAAGCAGGTGCAAAAACCTAAAAGAGCCATGATATTCAGTGCTCAGCAAGATTTTTATGTATGTAACATTGAAAGAAAGCTGCAAATTTGATTTGAGATTACTTTACAAAATCCTTGGAGAACTGAGTTACCACTCAGCACCTCGACTAATGTAGGTTATTTTAATCTCGACTACATGATTATCCCTTGTCTGACTTTAAGGAATTTCATTTAAAGTTATGTCCATGTGCATATTCTCAAAACTTTTCTCACTCTTATTGATAAATAAGGAAAATAATGGGAGCAGGAGTGGGAAGGTGGGGGAGAGTAGGGAAGAAAGGAGGAGACACCTGTAATACTTCCAAGAATAAAGATTCAATTTTTTAAAAGTGAAGTTGAAAATATGTTTGTATTCTTCTATAAAATGAAAAAATGAATTAAACAGAAAAAGAAGTTTCCAATCCACTTAAAAAAATAGGATATAAAATCCATTAGAGCAATGAAAGCATAAATTATCCTCTATGGTTTTGCTAGTGTCTAGAATATTTTAATTGCTCAAAAGAATCTGCTTAAAATAAGTAAATATATGCATATATGAGCACATATATAAGTAACATATTATTTATTTTGCATATAAATATTTTGTTTTATCTACACAGGAAATATTTTTGTTAGAGAGCAACTTGAGTGGGAACTTCAGGAATGAGTTTTAGAATTAAGGCATTAAAATTTTTGAGAAAAAAATCTATGTAAACTTCAAGATGAAGAGAATGCCTTAATGAATTTTAATGCATATTTTTTCAAAAAAACAAATAATCAGGCTATAGCAAGACTTCTAGATGGCAGAGGAAGTCTTTTCAGAAATCTACATTTTTATAAAATATATGACTAAACTGGCAAAAATTGTCAACTTCAACTTCCCAGAAATATGGACTTAACCAAGGACTTACAACTATCTAAACAGTGATTATTCAATAGTAAAAGCTAATTTTTTGTTAAAACAATCAGTTTTCGATCTTTTATCTTATTCTATTCTTATTCTCTTCTCTTCCCATTTATGCTAGCTTTTGAAACCACAGCCGCTCAACCATGAAAACTGTGAAAACTAGCAACCTAGTAGACATTGATGGAAACAGGCCCAATATGCAGCTAATTCAAAAGCCCTATCCTCAGAGAACTGCCATTATTGACATGTATGCTGGCACCCTGTCAAAGTTGTTCACAAGCTTGATTGTTTAATTTTGAGCTTGTTCGATGATAAAAAGTTATCCCCCTCAAGATGGAAAACTTATTGGCAGTTATTGAACATCAACAGTAGACTAAGAAAAATATAATATTTGGTACAAATAAGGAAAGTAAAATATTATAAGGAAGAAATGAGGACTAAGATAATCCCTAGTGGTTTTGAATCCACTCATCTGCTGATGGGTACTTAGGCTGTTTCCAAATCTTAGCTATGGTAAATTGTGTTGCCAGGAACATAGGGTGCATATATCCTTTTTGATTGGTGTTTCTGGCTTCTTGGGATATATTCTTAGAAGTGGGATCACTGGGTCAAATGGGAGTTGCATTTTTAGTTTTTTGAGGAAACGCCATTCTGTTCTCCACAATGGCTGTACCCGTCTGCATTCCCACCAGCAGTGCAGGAGGGTTTCTTTTTTCCACATCCTGTCCAACACTTGTCATTTGTTGATTTGTTGATGATAGTCATTCTGACAGGTATGAGCTGCATATTCATTTCGGTTTGCATCTCTCAATGATTAGTGACTTTGAGCATGTTTTCATATTTGTCTTGACCTTCCTTAGTCCTCTTTTGAAAAGTATCTATTTAGGTACATTGCCCAATTTTTGATTGGGCTATTTATCTTCCTTTTGTTAAGTTGGATAACATTGGCCAATATGTCCTCCCATGCAGTGGGCTTTCTTGTTCTCTAGTTGATGGTTTCCTTTGTTGTGAAAAAGCTTTTTATTTTGATGTAGTCTCATTTGTAAATTTTCTCTTTAGTTTCCATTGCCCTAGGAGCTATATCAGTGAAGAAATTGCTTCCGCGTATGTCTCAGATTTTGCTGCCAGTGGATTACTCTAATATTTTTATGGTTTCTCATCTTGTGTTTAAGTCTATTATCCATATTGAGTTTATTTTTGTATATAGTGTAAGTTGGTGGTCTACTTTCACTTTTTTTGCAAATATCTGTACCAATTTTCCCAATACCAATTATTGAAGTCACTGTTTTTACTCCATTGTATGTTCTTGCCTCCTTAGTCAAATATTAATTGAGCATAGTGCTTTGGGTCAATTTCTGGGCTCTCTATTCTTTCCTAGAGTTTTAAAAGGTCCAATGCATGCACAGAGCTGTCTGCATGACAAGAAAAAGCCCCGTGTGTTTCACGTGTGGCTGAATTGGAGGCTCTCCACAATCAGAAAGTGAAGACTAAAGCAGAGTTGCAAACTACCTACAGAATATTGAACACAGTATACCAAATCATAAATAGAGCCTTTTGACAAAATCTAGGAGACTTATTGGTTCAAAGTATTTAGGAAAATTTATTTGCAATCACTATCTAGCTCCTAAGCTAAATGAACTGAAACATCATTAGTCATAAATGTCAGAGAATACAGATTTTATAGAATCAGATCAAGAAAATCATTAAACAAGCAGAAAAAGGACACAACAATATCACCAGTACCAAAAATACCTGGGGAAAAGAGGGAATCTGATATCCACATTTGCCAATTGCTAGTACGTAAGACATCCAGTTTTTCACAATAAATAATGTTTTCAAGAAATGCTAAGGGGAAAAATAAGGATGTCAGATAATAGCAGAATAAAAAGAATGTTATCCAACTATATGTTATGCACTAGAGCATTCTTTAGATGAAAAGACCTGCTATAGATTAAAGGTCAAAATAAATTGAAAGTTAAAGGGTAGATAAAAATATACCATACCAATAATTGTCCAAATAGAGATGGAGTGGCTCTATTAACATCAGACAAAATATAATGGAACAAAAATTCAATAGAATCAAAGAAGAACATTTTAAATAATAAAACACTCAAAATATCATGAAGTTATATTAATTAGAAACATATAGGCACTGAATAACAAAGTTCTCAAATATATAAAGCAAAAACAGAAAATTAAAGGAAAATACAAAAAAATCTTACAATAATGATTGGTGATTTTAATAACCCACTTTCAACAAAGTATAGAAAAAATAGAAGAGCAAAAAGAAAATACTTGATCCAAACTATAATTCCATATACCCAAGGGACATCTATCTATAAAGTATTTCATCCAATAACAGCAGAACACATTTTCTTAAGTACACATGGAAAATTCTCCAGGGTATACCATATGTTAAATCATAAAACAATAAATTTAAAAGGATTAATATTATGTAAAACATGTCCTTTTACCACATGGAGTAAATTAGAAGTAAATAACAAAAGGAAATGTAGGAAACTCATTAACATATGCAAATTTATAGAAACACCCCTAAACATCTAATGGGTCAGTGAATAAATCACAAGGGGAACTCATGCTTTTACATAAAAAAATTAAAACACACATACAATATTATGGAATAGCCAACATGTTCTTTAAAGTAAAATTTATAGCTATAAACACCTAAATTAAGTAGGAATAAAAATAACAAAAATTAAGCTAAACTTTTATTTGAACAAAATATGAAATAGAAGATAAATATCTCAAAACAAGCATAAGAAAGTGTGTAAAATTGAGTAGGCCAGAAATAAATAAAATGAAAATAGCTAAACATTAATGAAAATCAATAATACCATAAGTTAGGTCTTTTGAAAAGATGAGCAAAATTAACATATTTTGGCTTTGACAAAATACAATAACTTTTGCTGATAAACTTTCAACAGATTCAGAATAGGAAGGATTCCTTTAACTTTAAATATATTTTATTGATTTTTTACAGAGAGGAAGGGAGAGAGATAGAAAGTCAGAAACATCGATGAAAAAGAGACATCGATAAGCCACCTCCCTGCACGCCCCACAGTAGAGATGTGCCCGCAAGCAAAGTACATGCCCCCAACCGGAATCAAACCTGGGACCTTTCAGTCCGCAAGCCAACGCTCTATCCACTGAACCAAACCGGTCTCAGCTCCCTTAACTTTAATAAAGGTCCCCTAGAGATAACCCACAGCTAGTATATTTAATAGTTAAAGAATGAATGTTTTACATATAAGTAGAGAGCATGACAGAGATCTCTATTCTCTCCTTTTCTATTTAATATTGTATTAGAAAATATATGTGGGAAAATTTTTAAAATGTTTTAAAAGGCTTCTGTATTCAGAAGGAAGAAATAAAACTATCTCTATTTAAATAAAGCTATCTCCATTTACCTATAATCAGATGCATATGATCTTGCATATAGAAAATCCTAAGGAAGCCCCCAAACACTAATACAACTAATAAATCACTAAATTAACAGAATAGAAGTTTAATACACAAAAATCATTTATCCAAAATGGAAACAATTCTACTTATAATAGCATCAAAATAATATAATACTCAGAAACAAATTTAGCAAAAGAAGTAAAAGTATTGTTTATTGAAAATTACCAAACATTCAAATTAGAAAATTTGAAATTTCTAATTTAAAGAAACATTTTTACAATATCAAAATAATGGAAAGCTGCCACATGTTCATGAATTAAAATACTAAATATTGTTAATGGCAAAATTCCCTAAATCAGTCTACATATTTAATGCAATCTTTATTAAATAATAATATTTAGAAGAAAATCATCCTGCTGAAAGATTTTGATTCCTGTTCTTACCCTGTCTAATAATTGTATTTTATGACCCCCTATTTGTCAATTCCAAAATATTATCGTATCTTTACTCAAGATTTTGTACCAATCAAATATAAAATGCTCAAATTTGGATTCTGGGAATAGAATGAAAGTTCAATTTTCTATTTCGCCACCCTGATTTTACTAGTGTAACCTTGATTCTGTAGCAGAAGAGATAAGTTATTCAGTAATACCATAAAACCATTCATCTACATGCAGAAAATTTAGTTTGTCTCTGTGATGAAAACAATTTAAAATCACTGCTTGGAAAATCCCTTTATTTTTCTGTTTTAAAATATTGCTCAAGAAGTAATGATCTGTGATAAGAGCTACAAATACTTTCAAATCAGTTGGTGCTAAAAACAGATTTCCATAGCTATGGCAAATTTATAAACCACATCTATCATTTTTAACATCTTAAGAAAAAAGAAAGAAAATGATAGAGTATTTTATTTCTTTTTAACACAGAGTTCATGTAAACTTTTTCCAATTGGTAAGAGTTAGTCACAAATACATCATATACTAAAATCAAAAGATGTTACTTAGGAGACAAATTTTTTATCTTATTTTGTAAGAAGACAAAAGATTCAATGGTAATAAACACCTGGGGTTCCTACTAATTCAAAGGTTAAAAAAAAAAGTTAAGTCTGTTTCTTCAATTAGCCCTAAAAATCTCTAATACAAGTAAGGTCTGTAAAAAGAGTTGCTAGGAGGGGAGCCTAGAAGCAATTTACATCAGCATTAAACACAAATAATGCCTAATGGTTTTGCATCCTCATAACTTAAGTTAGAAAGAGCTAATATTATTAAACTTGTAAAAATTAGATTTAGATTTAAAAAAGGCCACTATTTTAACATCAAAGAGCATGCAAGTCTTACACCTAAGAGTGGTTACTGTAAAAAATGCATTTAAGTGAATTTTATTTTAATCACAGTATGCAATACCAGGTGTACCAGATAATAATGCGAATTTTGTAATAAAAGAAAACACAATAATTTCAATAGAGACATCAAAAGTGCTTTATTTAAAGTAATGTCCATCGATAGCTACATATCCCCCCCCCCATCTTTCAGGTAATTTGTGGATACTGTCTTAATAGAAATTTTCTTGTTTTGAGGCAAACCATTCAGAGACCCAATTTTCTACTTCTTCATATGTTTTGAAGTGCTGCTCAGAAAATGCATGTGCCATCAGTCAGAACCAGTAGTAATCTGAAGAAGCAACGTCTGGTGAATACAGAGGATGGGTTAATACTTTCCAGGCAAAACATTTTAATGTATCTTTAACTGGTTTTGAAGTGTGTGATGGTGTGTCATCATGTAGCAAGATTACTTTGCCATATCTTCTGGCACATTCTGGTCATTTCATGATCAAAGCATGGTTTAAATTGATTATTTGTTGTTTGTAGCAATCAGTATTAACCATTTCACCTGGTTTTAAAAGTTCACAATACACCACACCTAAGCCCACCAAAGGCAGAGCATTATCTTCTTTCCAAAGTGATTTAACCTAGCAGTTGATGTTGATAGTTGACCTGGAGCAACCCATGATTTTCTGTGTTTGCTATTTTCAAAATAAATCCACTATTCATTGCCAGTAACAATTTGATGCAGAAAAGACTTTCTTTCTTGCTATTGAAGCAATATTTTACTGATGACTTTTCAGTCTTCCATTTGTCTTTCATTCAGTTGATGTGGCACCCATTTTCCTTCCTTTCATATCTTTCCCATTGTTTGTAAATGATCGGAAATTATTTATTGAGCAATGATTAATTTTTCTGCAAGTTGTTTTTGAGTTTGACATGCTTCTTCATCCAATAATGCTTGTAATTGTTGGCCTTCAAGCTTTTTCGATTGACCTGGATGTTCTTTGTCTTTCACATCGAAATCATCACTTTTAAAGCATCTAAACCAGAGTTCACAAGTATCTTGAAATGGAACATGTTCACCATAAGCTTCTCAAAGCATATGATAATGTTATCTTCAAAATAAAGTAATGAATTAAAACTTCCTGCAAATGCTCTTTATTTTTTGGCACAAAAATTCAACATTTTTAAGTGTAAAAATATCTATGATGTTAACACCTTCAGCAAATTTGACATATGAAGTTTTGAAGCTTGCTGTCAATACAACAAAATAGCATACATATCTAATCGCATATACATCAACGTATGTGTAACTCCATCTATTGAAAAAATCCTCATTATTAATTGGTACACTGGTACTTCCTTTTATTAACATATAAAACAGAGTAACTGCATAAAAATTATAATGTATGTATTGCATTACAGATACAAGACTATCAATTCAGCTTGGAGATATTGCTTGATGTACACATAGTGATTTGTTCTTGATTCTTTGATATTCTTTGATTCTGAAGAAGTTGGTCTATAACTGAAAATTGGGTCCTAGTTTTTAGATGCTTTCTTTTAAAGCAGATTTTCATTTACTTTTCCTAGAAGTCACAATTACTCCTGTTTGCTGTAGCTTAATGTGAGGGTTAATACAACTTGAGTAACTCAGTAATATGTAGGATTATTCTATAGGCTGCAATTAGCCTCTTCTTATCCTCCTATATAATAAAAAGATAATATGCAAATTGAACCTAACCGCAGAAGGACCTGGAACAAACCATTGCTATGACACACACTGGCAACCAGGGTGAAATGCTCAACACAGAGCTGCCCCCTGGTGGTCAGTGCAATCCCACAGAGGAAGCTCTGCTTAGCTACAAGCCTGGCTGACAGCTGCAAGGGCAAAGGCAGTGGCAGGAGCTTATCCTGCCTCCTTGGCAGTGCTAAGAATGTCTGACAGAAGCTTAGACCTGCTCCCTACAGGGAATGGGCCTAAGTTGTCAGTTGGACATTCCCCAAGGGCTCCTGGGCTGCCAGAGGGATGTCTGACTGCCAGCTTAGGCCCAATCCCCCGGGAAGTGTGCCTAAGCCAGCACATGAGCATCCCCCAAGGGGTCCTGGACTGCAAGAGGATAGAAGCCAGGGTGAGGGACCTCCCTGAGTGCACAAATTTTCATCCACCAGGTCTCTAGTTAAAATTAAATTTACTATACTACATAGAGTATTTCTAAAAACAAATTTCTAGTCTTACTTATGACAGCAATTAGAGATAAAACTTAATAAAGTTCATTGAAGTTAACACTTTTATCAACCAAAATTTGAGTTAGAATATAATACTGTAGTTCATTGAGAACAATAAATTCAACATTTTCATCTTGTATATTCAATTATAAATTAGAATATGTTGTAAATTAAACAACTGTTCCATAATTTTTGTATATCTGAGTGTTATGTATTTTCTTTTCCATTTCCAGTGTGTTTTACATGATATGTACACCACTAAGAATGCTTTTCTAAATGGAATCCCACCTCTTCCATGACTGGACATAACCATTTATGGCATCTATTTGTAGAATCACTGGATAATTTTGTTCTAGTCACATTCTAAATTCATTAAAAATTATTTCTTTTATATACATACCATAATGCTTATGAGGTATTAATATATAAATTGAAATGAGTTGGTAAGCAGATATTAGTAGCTGGTAGTAATCCACATTAATTCCAGAAACAAATCTATATACACACACAAATATATATCTATATATACACACACATATGTACACACATGTATGAAATGATATATGTATAGGAAATTATATATATATATATATATATATATATATATAACTTGATGTAGACATATACATTTTATGTTTTTCTTTGAGTAGAAATATTTTTCTTTCAGTAGAATAATACATAAGATCTTTTTGTGTGATATATTATGTGAGGCAACATACTATACTATGTTAAATAGGATTCTATCTTGTCTATATACTCAATCTTGACAGATATGTTCTTTTATTAAAGAGTGAAATATTGACTTTATTAGTTAAAATTAAATCTTATTTTATCTACTGTCCAAGGTAAAAGACATTGTGACTAAAATTGTATAAAGTGTTTGATTATTTCTTAAATGTTTTCAGTGAAATTGAATTAATCCGTTAAAAAATTGGAATTTCAATAAATATTTTAGTGATGCTCTACTTTTAATTCTAAAGAAGATGCTATAGTTATCTATAAAAATTATTGAAGGAGAAAACATTGTAATAAAATGACCATCGATATTTCTTTCTTTTTAAAAAAATGTATTTCTTTATTGATTTCAGAGAGAAAGGGAGAGGGAGAGAGAGATAGAAATATCAATGATGAGAGAGAACCATTGATAGGCTGTCTCCTGCACACCCCCTAC
Organism: Lasiurus cinereus; assembly: GCA_011751065.1. Classification (NCBI taxonomy): domain Eukaryota; kingdom Metazoa; phylum Chordata; class Mammalia; order Chiroptera; family Vespertilionidae; genus Lasiurus; species Lasiurus cinereus. Next base: position 2,989,085 of record JAAGEH010000014.1, on the reverse strand, counting down.
TGGGTGGGGATCGAGTCCACAACCCTGGCATGTGCCCTTGACTGGAATCAAACCTGGGACCCTTCAGTCTGGAGGCTGATGCACTATCCAAGGGAACCCCCACCCTGTTCCAGGATATCCTTCAGGGCAAACCAGCTGGACCCCACCCATGCACCAGGTCTCTATCCTATCCAATAAAAGAGTAATATGCAAATTGACCATCACTCCAACACACAAGATGGCTGCCCCCATGTGGTCAAAGATGGGTGCCTCCATGTAAACACAAGATGGCTGTGACAAGATGGCCAGCAGGGGAGAGCAGCTGGGGGAAACCCAGGCCTGCAGGGGAGGACAGTTTGGGGTGACCAGGCCTCTAAGGGAGGGCAGTTGGGGGCAAACAGGCTTGCAGGAGAGCAGTTAGGCATCAATCAGGCTGGCAGGGGACTGGTTAGGGGGTGATCAGGCTGGTATGCAGAAGCAGTTAAGGGCAATCAGGAAGGCAAGCAGGCAAGCAGTTGGGATCCAGCAGTCCTGGATTGTGAGAGGGATGTCCAACTGCCCAGGTAGGATTGGGCCTAAATGGGCAATTAGATATCCCTTGAGGGATTCCAAATTGGATAGGGTGCAGGCTGGGCTGAGTGGACCCCTCCCCCAGCAATGAATTTCATGAACCAAACCTCTAGTTTAATTATAAAAGCCAAGAATCCTTATTTTATAAAATTATAAAATAAATTTATATAAAGAAAAACTACAAGTAATATAATCTTACATCATATATACAAATTTTATTATTATTTTTGTTTCTACCTACCTAGATTTTATTCTACATATGTATCTTTTAGAATCAATTCAATATTATATGCTTTATCTTTTATGTTTACATTTTTACATAATATTAAAAAGTAGATATCTTCAAAGTTGTTTAAAACCAGCTAAAATAATCATGAATTTCAGTCTATGGTTTTACCATAATATTTTCAAGCATTCCAAATGTAAAGGTTATTTAAATGTCTCTAATTTAAATACATATATCAAAAATCTATCTAAATATAAAACACTGGTTGAGGTTACAGTAGAGATATTCAATACAATGGCAATCATTTACACACTGCTATTGTCACCTGAGAGCTGTTCTCATTCTGTAATTCTAAGGAGAGAAAATGAGTTATTAAAGGTACCAGTGGGAATGAGGCCTAATCTATTTATAGGTAGAGAAAAGTGTCCCCTATTTTATAGCAGTGAAAAAGGAAAACCATATACTGGTCTTTGGAAATTTGGAAGATCACACATTTTAGATCCAGTGAGGGAATAAATGTATTGAGAAAGTGATAATCCTATATAATAAAAGCATAGTATACTAATTGTCCCCTCCACAATTGCATCTGGGAGTTCAACCAAGGGCTGGGGCTGGACAGGGGAAGGGAAGCAGACCCTGGCCAGTGGGAGTTAGCTGAGGGAGTACCGGCTAGCCACTGCCAGCCGCTAGGGATCCTATCAGTGCACGAATTTTATGCACTGGGTTCTAGTGGAAGTATAAACTGATAAGGAATACTCTGAGGCATATCACTTCTCAGTTTATACTTCCATTATATTCCTCTTGAAGATGTCATATAAACTGAGTGGCCAGATTATGATGATCTCTGAATGCATAATAACCTGGCCACTCAGTGTATATCTTATATAATAAAAGGTTAATATGCAAATTATCCCCTCCACAGGGAGTTCTTCTGGGAGTTCAACCAGGGGCCAGGCTGGACAGGGAAAGGGGGGGAGGCCCTGGCCAGTCGGAGGCAGCTGAGGGAGTACCGGCTAGCCACTGCCAGCCGCTAGGGATCCTATCAGTGCACGAATTTTATGCACTGGGCTCTAGTGGAAGTATAAACTGATAAGGGATACTCTGAGGCATATCACTTCTCAGTTTATACTTCCATTATATTTCTCTTGAAGATATATACACTGAGTGGCTAGATTATTATGATCTCTGAATGCATAATAACCTGGCCACTCAATGTATGTCCTATATAATAAAAGGTTAATATGCAAATTTTCCCTTGATCAGGAGTTCGACCAGCAAGCAAGCTGGTCAACTGCCCATGTCCTCTCCCCCTAGCCAGGCTGGCTGGACCCCAACCATACACAAATTCATGCACCAGGCTTCTAATATATATATACTGAGTGGCCAGATTATTATGCGTTCAAAGATCATAATAATCTGTCCACTCAGTGTATAGTACTAGCTCACTAAGGAAGTGTTCTGAATCCAAATTAAAATAATATTTTTAAGGAAAAATTTGATTTATCAGTATATTTAGTTTTATTTAAATATTACATTTTTGCCCAGCTGGTGTTGCTCAATGGTTGAACATTGATCTGTGAACCAGCAGGTTTGATTCTCCGTCAGGGCACATGCCTGGGTTGCAAGTGTGCTCTCTAGTAGGGGTTGTGCAAAAGGCAGCCAATCATTCATTCTCTCTCATCATTAATGTTTCTCTCTCTCTCTTCTTCTCCCTTCCTCTCTAAAATTTATAAAAATACATTTAAAAAAGTAATAAAGATCACATTTTCTTTTAAACCATATTTTTTTTAACTAACTCAAAGACAGTTTGGAATATTTCCTAAATAGCACATGTTTATACTTTTCAACTTTTAAGTATATTTGCAACTAAAAGTTAAACCGCTGTGGATTGTAGTATCTAACTGGAATAATTATGACCTCCCTGCAAAGACTTCTTACAGTTTGTGAAAAACCAGTAGCTTTCCAAACAACATCCACTCACTATCAGGCGTCCGTGATCAATCCATTCTTTTCTTGTTAGAGAAGGAAAGGCATACACTCCAGTGACCTCCGAGAGAGATAAGCACCACCGCAGTTCATACACCTGACTTTTCTTCTTGCCTAGAGATAAATCTCTGCCAAGGTATAGTAGGAAGGAAATAGGAAAGGAAGTTAAGGCCAGGAGAGGCCCATTTTTTGTTATCAATTCCATTAACAAAATACAAGATTCAGAATCTGCAGTCAGTAGACAGTAAATCACGTCCTAGCAAACTTCATGCTCACAGAAGCCCTATGAAAGATTAACATACAGGAATTCCTTTTACTGCACAAACACAGACTGCAGATAAGGACAAGATTTCTTCTAATGCCTTGCTGAAAAATTAATGAGCATTCAGGTAATAGGCCCATTTTTTCTCCCAAGCCAAATCAGGAAGTTATTTTCTTTCACAGTAGGAGAGCACAGTCTGGAACCAAATATTTAAACTATAGCTGCTGATTACAATTCTGTAACTATTGCAATCATTTTTTTTTCTCCTAAGAATGGAAATATTTTATTCATAACAGGTTTTGAAAGGACTTTTCAATAATAGACTTTAATTCTAATGAACAGTTCAGTTGTCATTTTTGGTCTTTTTTTGAAATATGATGGTTGTTATGGAAAGCTTAACATTGGACAGTTAATAGGCCTGGCTTTCTTAAAAAACTAAATAAAATAAATTAGGTCCAGTGACATTTAAGTAATTTTAAGAAAATTTGAAAATAACCTTATAAGATTCTTCCCATAGCAATATTCCAAGGAAGTGGGGGAAATTCCTTGTTCTGAAGTGGTTCAGAGGCAGGAAAATGTAAAACATATTTCCAAATCTAAAATTCTGATCTGTGTAAATATACTCTGAAATCACTTGATATACTAACCATAAATTAACCTTTATTTACTCATGCATATTTTTCTTTTTGCCAACTCTCACCCAGAACCATAAAAGAAAAGAAAGTCTGGAAAGCGTAGTTCCAGCATATTCAAATGAACAGTACACAGAAGATGGCCAAGATTTTGGACTCTTTGAATGTCCAGCCTTGAGGAGAGGAAATCAGAGAGTGTCCAACTTTAAACATGCATGTAGGATAGCATGCATTCAGTAGAAGAGAGATGCAACAATTTAATTCGACTAAGTGCAATCAATTTTGACCAAAATCTTGGTGTTGATATAGATACAACTTTTGATTGTGACTTTGTAATGATGGCCTGTAAAAAAACAACAACAAAACAAACAAAAAAACTGACTCTAATATAGAACAGTGTAACTTGACAAAACAAACGACAGATGACTAACAAAGAACTGTTTTTCTAACTACGCAGAAATCTTGCATTTAGCAATGAAACAAAGAATGCTTAAACAAAGTCAAGGAGACTGAGACAGATGAAAAATATAATCAGTAGTAATAGCAGCAGTAACTAAAGAAAACTATAAACTGATGAACAAAAGGATAGACACAGAAGCAGTAAAGCATCAAACAGACTGTCAATTACAGCAGGAAGTTTAAGGAGAGGTTGGGTTGATAAGAGATCAACCAAAGGACTTGTATGCATGCATATAAGCATAACCAATGAACACAGACACTGGGGGATTGGGGTATGCCTGGGAGGGGTGGGGGCAATGGGGAGATATGTATACATGTAACACAATAAAAAAAGAGAGGAAAGAAAAGAAATTAGTGCATAGGGATTCTGAGAGACTTGGGACTGATATACTTTGAAATATAATTGCCTCAGGAGAAAATGACTAGCTTGAGAGGACAATTCAATACATACTCCAAAGGCAGAATGACAAAGCAGAAAACAGGAATAGAGCAGGACATTGTCTCTAACTACCTTTTTCTCAGTAGAGTACTTTAAACCTTTCTTAATAAAGAGAAACAAACTAAAGAAGAGAGCTATAAGATCTAACATAAATTGTAGGCAGGTAGATCAATAGATATTACCTTTTAATTAACTTACCATCATTTTCTTATAGTGATATTACAGAATATTTAACATTTGCATTTAATTATTAATCACAATTTAAAGTAGTTTTTTCTTGTTTAACTAGAAATTCTTTTATCCAAGTGGAATCAGCCATTTGGAAATAATCTTGGTGATTGCTGAACTGGCACCTTGACACAATTTATATCACGTTGGTTGCAGGGCTAAAAGCTGCATTTGCCCTTCTTCCTCAAAGTGTGAGTTCTGTGTCTATTTAAATTTTATAAATGAAGAGTATTTTCATGGGAATTGAAAGAAAGTTTAGCTTAGACCATTTCTTTGCACTTTGGATGCCTAGCAAGCAAGACCTGACATAAATATTTGTAACTGATTCCATGTTTTTGTATTTATAAGTTTAGCTATATTTCATGGATGTGAGATAAACGGAATGCAGTAATGATGACCATACTTGAAGAATCCTTATTTTCTGTGCCTCCAGCCCTGCAAGCAATATTATAACATAAAATGCTTTGTATTGTATTCTTTTTGGTTGAAATTTCTGAAGTAGATTCTTGCACTGTTTCTTACATTATGCCCTGACAGGTAAACAAGGGCCTCTTAGACTCATCACTTGATTGCATAGATACTGGAATCTTAGTTAAATATTACTGGAGAAACTGAATTACACAGTTTTAATTTCATGTTCACTTGATTGTGAAAATATTCCCCATTGGATCGTGGATAGTGGCTGTACAGTAGTACACTTCAAATATCAATGTTACCAGTAGGCTTCCCTTAAATTTTCATATAATCTTAATTGTTCTGAGTCATATGCCCTTGAAAATTCGATGCAGCATGCACAGACATGTTGGACAGAAGAGCTAAGGAGACCTAAGCAGCCATTATAAGTTTACTGTCCATTATTATGTTTGAAATTATAAAGGAAATGTGATAGTACTACTTACCCACGAAGTGCAGCTATTTTGACTATGTGATTTTTTAAAAAAGGAAAAAAATAGGGAAAGTATTTTTAAAATAAATCAGTTATCTGTGAATAACTGATCTGTTATTTGTATTTTTATCACTAAAATATTCATTTTTGCTTAATATTAAATATATTTAATACTCATCTGATATTATTGATAGGCTTATTTTGCTCAGAATATGGTACCCATCGTCATCCTGCTTGCTGGCCTCTATCAGTTTAAATTCATAATTTTTATCTGCTAAGGGCTCAATCTGCCCATATCCTGAACCTATACAATCAGTACACTGGCAATCTCACATAGGGCAGGAGACAGGCTCTGCAAGCAGTCTTGCGGAAGAGCTCAAATGTAGTGGGCAGGACAGCCCCAGTTAGCCCACTGTGTTGTCCTTGTCTCCATCATCACTGCCATGTTGCTACCTACACTAATAAAAGAAAATTATGCAAATTGTACCTCCACAATGTCCACCAGCAAATCAGGAGTGAGTATGCAAATTAACCCAACAAAGATGGTTAATTTGCATACATAGGTGCAGAGTGGCTGGGAAGGGTTGGATGCCTGTTATGAGGGGGATGGTAGGGGGCAAAGGGAGCTACAGGAGTGGCATTATAGCTGGGAGCGAAGACTTGCAGGCTCCCAGGCAGCCAGAAGTGAAGCCAGGGTAGGGAAGGCCTATTCTTACATGAATCTTTGTACAACAGTCCTCTAGTCCTATCGAATGAAGAGATAATATGCAAATTGACCATTACCCCAATACACAGGATGCTGCTCCCATGTGGTGAAAGATAGCCATCCCCATATGGACACAAGATGGCAAGGGAGGGCAGTTGTGGACAATCAGGCTTGCAGGGGAAGACAGTTGGGAGTGACCAGGCCTGCAAGGGATGGCAGTTGGGGGCAATCAGGCTGGAAGAGGAGGGCAATTGGGGGCAAACATGCCTGCAGGGGAGGACAAAAAGGCTGGCAGAGGAGGGCAGTTGGGAGTGACCAGGTCTGCAGGGGAGGTCAATTAAAGGTGGGGGCGAGGGGGCAGGCTTGCAGGGGAGTGCTGTTGGGGAGGACCAGGATTGCAGGGGAGGGCAGTTGGGGGATCAGGCCTGCAAGGGAGAGCAGATGTGAGCAACCTAGGCCTGAGGGGAAGACAGTTGGGGGTGACAAGGCCTGAAGGGGAGGGCAATTGTGGGTGCCCAAGCCCTCAAGGGAGGGCAGTGGGGAGGACCAGGCTTGCAGGGGAGGGGAGTTATGGGTGACCAGGCCACAGGGGAGGGCAGTTGGGGGAAACTAGGCTGCATGGGAGGACAGTTAGGGGTGACCAGGCTGGCATGGGAGGGCAGTTATGCATCAATCAGGCTGGCAAGGGAATAGTTAGGGGGTAATTAGGCTGGCAGGCAGAAGCATTTAGGGGAAATTAGGCAGTAAGGCAGGCAAGTGGTTGGGAGCCAGCAGTCCTGGATTGTGAGAGGGATATCCAATACTGAAGAGGATGCAGGCTGGGCTGAGGGACATACATTCCCGTGCACAAATTTCATGCACCGGGCCTCTAGTGTCTGTATAGCTAGACACTTAATAACCTTGCTCTTGTATGCAAAAATTCTGGCACTGTAGCAAACAAAAACAATCTGGCTGGAGCCTTGGCAATCTTCATTTTGCCAGTTTTCCCAAAATTTTGTTATAACATCCTTGGCAACTCTTCAAAGTAGGCTAGTCCACTGTTTCCTGGCTGATTCTAAAAATAACTTTTCACCAATTTCCTACCTGTATTATATGTCACTCAATGTTTTATCTCTAGCTATGATGGAAGCATTACAGTTTTTCATTTCTATTACAATTCTTAGATCTCATAAATCTCACCCTCTTTGAGAGTAAGATAAGCAGTCTTCAAGCATATAAACATCTAGTTAGGCATGTTTTTTCTGCATGTGTAGTTTATAGAAAGGTAAATAATTATTAGCAGATAATATCAGACTATTTCATGTTGGGAGTAAAAGAATTATTGATTGAAAGGGCTCCCATGCTGTTCTACAATACACAGACTCTTTACAGTTGTCAATTTATCAACATATCTGCATCTATTTCAGCCTTTCCTGAAATTTTACATAGATCAAAAACATGGGATAAAGGAGTGTTAGCCTCTTGTCTGTAACACCTAATGGCTCCACATATTTTTATTTTGAAAAGAAAATTCACCTGGCCCAAGTGGCTCAGTGATTGAGCATGTCCGTGAACCAGGAAGTCACAGTTCAACTCCCAGGGCACAGGCCTGGGTTGTGGGCTTGATCCCCAGTAGGGGACATGTAGGAGGCAGCCAATCAGTGATTTTTTTCTCATCAAGGATGTTTCTGTCTCTCTCCCTTTCCCTTCCTCTCTCAAATCATTTAAAATATATTTTTAAAAATAAAATTAAGACAAAGATATGTTTTATGTGCCGGAATTAATTTTTTTCAATTGTTATTAATGTATTACATGTATACATATCTTCCCATTGCCCCCACCCAGGTACCCCCTAACTCACCAGTGTCTTGTGTTCATTGGTTATGCTTATACGCATGCATACAAGTCCTTTGGTTGATCTCTTATTTACCCCACCTCTCTCTAACCTTCCTGCTGTAATTTGACAGTCTGTTTGATGCTTTACTGCCTCTGTATCTATCTCTTTGTTCATCAGTTTATAATGTTCTTTATTATACACAAATGAGTGAGATCATGTGATATTTTTCCTTCATTGACTGGCTTATTTCACTTAGCATAATGCTCTCCAGTTCCATCCAGGTTGTTGCAAATGGTAAGAATTCTTTCTTTTTTATTGCAGCACAGAATTCCATTGTGTAGATGTACCATAGTTTTCTGATCCACTCATCCCACTCTTAGGAATATATCCTAAGACACTAGAAACACCAATCAGAAAGGATTTATGCACTCCTATGTTCATATCAGCAAAATTTACAATAGCTACAATTTGGAAACAGCCTAGGTGGAAATTAATTTTGCTGACACATCAATATATATATAAGCAATCTATTAACAGGAAAACATTTAAGAAAAAAACATATAGCATAAATGAGTATTTAGTAGTTTTATATAAGTGTCCATTATCAAATAAATATTTATATAATTTAAAAATAATCCTATAAATTTTACTTACTTTGTCTTCCTTTCATATTTTTAAAAATTCAATAAATTAGGAAAATAATTTGTATGGTTGCATAAAGCCCTGAAAGTCTATAAAATTTTATGAGTCCAGGAAAAGCCCAGATCTCATACAATTTATTTAGTATGTCTCAAAAGGTAGTGCCTTTTGAAATGATAAATTGCTCTCATCATTTTATTCAATTACAAAATTATTTTTAAAACAGCATAGTGTAAGATCCTCATAATTTTTTAAAGTAATTAAAATATATAACTATTTTCAAAGATAATAAAACTGTACAAAAGTTAATATTGTTCCAAAAGGCTGAGGACACTTTGAATGTATTTTTAATGGAAAATTTATAATAAAAATTGAGCTATAGAATGGTGTGAAATGAAAAATAGATACTTTGAAATATATGGCTTTAAATCTAAATCCTACTTAATTTAAGCTTGCAGTTAATATTAGGAAACCATATTTATTCTTTAATCTATTATTTATTAGCATTATGTCTAGGTCACCTATATATTTTATTCCTCTGTAATTCATATCTAAATGTCAAATAATAAAATCCATTGTTAATATAATACAATTATCTGTAATGTGAACTCTGCAGAATTGAAAACTAGTTTTAGGGAACAAAATCAATAATAAACAAGTGGGACTACATAAAAATAAAAAGCTTCTGTGCAGCAAAGGAAATCGTCAACCATGTGAAAAGCCAACCTAATGAATGGGAAAAGATATTTGCAAGCCATAATTCTAATATGGGTTTAATGTACAAAAAATATGAAGACCTCATTGAGCTCAATAAAACAAAAAAACAAAAACCCAATGGGTTGAAACAAACAATAATTAAAATTGGATTTGAATAGCCATTTTTCCAAACAAGGCATAAAGTTAACTAACATAAAAAAGATGCTTAATATTACTAATCATCATGACAATGCAAATTAAAACCACAATGAGATATCACCTCACACCTGTCAGAATGTTTATTATCAAAAAAATAGCTACCATGAAGGTGAAGATGTGATGAAAAGAGAACCCTTGTACACTATTGGTGGAAATGTAAATTGATTCAACTACTATGAAGAACATTATAAAGATGTCTCAAAATATTAAAAATGAAACTACATGTGATACAACAATCCAATTCTGTGTATTTATCTGAAGAAAACAAAAACACTAATTCAGAAAGACCTCTGCAGCCCCAACTTCATTGCAGCATTGTTTACAATAACAAGATATGTGAACAACCCAACTGTCCATCTTAGGAGGACTGGATTAAAAAAAATGTGATTACACATATACATAAACAATGGAATATTATGTAGCCATAAAAATGAATGAAATCTTGCTATTTGTGACAACATAGATGAAACACAAGGGTCTTATGCTATAAGAAATAATTCAGACAGAAAAAAAACAATTGCTGTATGATCTTACTTATATATGAAATCTTAAAACAACAAAAAAATAAAGAAAGCCAGATTAATTGATATAAAGAACAGCTAGGGAGTTGTCTGAGGTGAAGGATGGGGGATGAAATGGGTGAATGGGTCTAAAAGGTACAAATTTCTAGTTATAAAATGAAAGTCATGAAATGTAATGTACAGCGTTGTAACTATCCTAATATATAAAGAGCCAGGGTCTGTCATGATCAAAATGTCTGGATAGATGACTGAATACCAGGCTAGGGACCCGGCTGGCATAGCAGGAGTCAGTCCTGGGGCATGGTTGTAGGAGAGGGGCCCTGGCCACATGTGGCTCAGTGGCGGGAGGGAGCTGTGGGAACAGAGCCATGCTGCCCTCAGACTGGCCTCTTGGTCCCTACTCCTGGCCCACAGTCTCTGGGAAATGCGGTCATGCTGCGATGGGACTGGATCCTACCAAAGGGTCCCGGATTGAGAGACCATTCCCCCAAGTGCATGAATTTTCATGTACCAGGCCTCTAGTAGTTAATAATATCTTATTGCATATTTGAAAGTAGCTAGGCAAGTGGATTTTGAAAGTTCTCATTAACAGGAAAAATAATTTGTTACTATGTATGTTAACAGATATTAACTGGATTTATATTGATGTTCATTTTGCAATATATATATAAATTTTGATTTACTACTTTGTACACCTGAACTTATATAATGTTATACTACAATGGATAAAAGAAGCAGTATAATTATCTGCCCTTATTTGTGGCTTTGGTAGCTGAGTTCTAATTACCCACAGTCAACTAAGGGAAGACAAAATTAAATGGAAAATTTTAGAAATGAACAATTCATTAATTTTAAATTGCACATCATTTTGAGTAGCTTGTTGAAATCTTAGGAGTTCTGGCTCCATCTGGCCTGGGATGTCAATCATCCTTTTGTCGAGTGTATTTACCTTAAATACATGTCCACTTGGTAGTAGCCATCTAGATTCTTAGATCACTTTGCAGTGCTTGTATTCAATTCACCGTATTTTACTTAATAATGGGCCCACAGTGAATGAGTTGTATGCTGGAATTCAGCTATGCCAACCAGAAGTTGTGAAGTACTTCCTTTAAATGAAAAGGTGAAAGGTCTCAACATAATAAAGAAAAAAATCCTATGTTGAGGTTGTTAAGATCACTAAAAATGAGTCTTTTATCTGTGAAGTTGTGAAAAAAAAAAACTACAGTGGTACCTGGAGATAAGAGTTTAATTCCTTCCGTAACCTTGAGGCGTGGAGCCCTCTAGCAATCTGAAACTTCTCAGGGGATATCAGACTACTGGGTTTAGCTGGTCCAGGCCAAGAGACCCTACCAGTGCACTGGGCCTCTAGTATGCATGTAAGATCTTTGATTAATCTCTCCCCGCCCTCTTCTCTCCCACTTCCCTCTGAAATTCATCAGTTTGTTCCATGTTTCCATTCCTATGAGTTGAGTATCTGCCCCCTGGTGGTCAGTGTGCCTTATAGTTTTTGTCAAATGGTGGAACAGTACAATGGTTGAAAATTCACTTAGGCTTTTATATATATAAATGTGTCAAGTGCAATGTAATAAACACAGTTTTAGAAAAATGCAGACAATAAAACACAATAAATTTTTTAAATTTATTTTCACTGAAGCAGGTCCAGGTGTGGTTGGGAATATTTGAGATTTGGAATAAAGAGTCAACAATCTCGTTTGGTACCATCTCTAATTGTTGGCATAAGCTCAATTATTATTTTAAGAAGTATGACCTCAAGTCTTCTATTAATATGAGTGGACTACACTGAGAAATCTTGGTAGCCCCTTTCAATTCTAAAATCCTGTGTTTCTATAAGCCTAAATCCTATCAATGCATTAACATTGCTTTCTAAACCAAAAATCAGGGCATGCGATCTCATGATAAAATTTTGTATTCTTTCCCGGTGTGAGAGGCAGTTTAGGAGACATCAAATGATGCCAAAATGATGTATGTGAGAAAAGTGGTAGCACGGTGCCAGGGGCATAATAAGCACTCAGCAAATATTAGCTTCCCTGATTTTAACTCTCTATCTGTGGACATAAGGCCAGAATGATTTCCTAACAGTAAATTTTGATGGAAATGGAACATGGCAGGGCATTTCTGGAGGAGAGGAGGCGCTGTAAGGGAAATACATACAAAATGATGCCTACATTGTAATCAAAGATGTTTTCCAGTCCTTGTGGCTGACATCTAAGTGTCTTGGTCTATTTGTTGTCTACGCCTGTTATTTATTTATTTTTAACTTATAAATATATTTTCTGCTTAAGGACAGCCATACACTGAAGATAGCAAAGGATTGCTTCAAGGCAGGCATTCTACCTAATACTCATTTGACCAGGATTTCAGGGAAGACTTATTAACAGCCATAAGTTACCTGAGCAAAATATATACATGAAATTTCCTATGTTCAACAAAAGCACTTTATATTTAGGTAAATGTCATAATAATCTGTGGGAGTTTTTCCAAACCACAAGTATCCCTTTCAACCTCTTTTATAATATATTTTTGAAATAATATTTTTTGTATGACAGAATGAAGTCTTCCACCTTCTCCCTTCTGGTAATTATTGCTGTTGTAGTATAAGAATATGATCTAATCAACCTTCTAGTGAGGATAAGTAATAGTACAAATGGTTGAAAATGTAGCATACTGTAACATTTTTTCATTACTCCAAAGGACCTGTCAGTCTTATATAACTTTTCCCAATTCCTAATTTATCACCTTTTCAAAAATATATTATAAAAGCAGATGCAGTGTACAGTATTTCCTTTAATAACATTATTTCAGTTCAAAGTTATTCATTAGTAAGTTGATGATATGCTGTACGAACTCTTGTCTATATCAACTAGACTCTGGCAAAATTGGTTGCAGCATGTGATCTTTTACTAAAGTTGTAGGAATTAACTGTAGTTTCTTCTTTTGATTCATGTAGTAATGAGCCAATACTGAAAATGAGTCAAATAACCATTTTTAAAATTCTCAACATTTTCTAACTGGTTGAACTTTGTACTGCAGTACTAGGTGTTCCAGTTAATAATGGAAAATTTTGTAATCAAAGAAAACATGATAATTCCAAAAGAAACATCAAAAGTGCTTTATTCAAAGTAATTTCCATTGCTAGCTACACATTTCCCCAGCTTTTAGGTAATTTGTGGATTCCATCCCAATAGAATTTTTCTTGTTTTGAGGCAAACCATTCAGAGACCCAATTTTCCACTTCTTCATATGTTTTGAAGTGCTGCTCAGAAAGTGCATTGCCATCTATTGGAACAAGTGGTCATCTGAAGAAGCAAGTTCTAATTAATATGGCTTGTAGGTTAATACTTCCCAGGCAAGATCTTTTAACGTGTCGTTAACTGGTTTTTAAGTGTGTGATGGTGTGTCATCATGAAGTAAAATTACTTTGCTGTATCTTCTGGCCCATTCTGGTCATTTCATAATCAAAGCATGGTTCAAATTGGTTATTTATTGTCAATATCATTATTAATGGTTTCACCTGGTTATAGAAGCTCATAATATAACACACCTTCCTGATCCCACCAAACACAGAGCACTGCCGTCTTTCTGAAGTGATTTGGCCTTGCAATGGATGTTGATGGTTGGCCTGGATCAACCCATGATTTTGTGCATTTGGGATTTTCAAAATAAATCCACTGTTCATCACAGTCACAATTCAATGCAAAAAAAGACTTTCTTTTGTGCCATTGAAGCAACATTTAACTGATGACTTTTCGGTTTTCCATTTGTCTTTTGTTCAGTTGATGTGGCACCCATTCTCCTTCCTTTCAAATCTTTCCCATTGTTTGTAAATGACCAGAAATTGTTGAGCAATTTTTAATCTTTCTGCAAATTGTTTTTGAGTTTGACATGTATCTTCATCCAATAATACTTGTAATTGTTGGTCTTCAAACTTTTTCAGTTGACCTGGATGTTCTTTGTCTTTCACATTGAAATCATCACTTTTAAAGTGTTTAAACCAGTGTTCACAAGTATCATGAGAGGGAGCATATTTATCATAAGATTCCTGAAGTATACAATAATTCTTTCTTCAAAATAAAGTAATGAATTAAAACTTCTTGCAAATGCTCTCTTTTTGGACACAAAATTCAACATTTTTAAGCTTAAAATTATCTATGATGTTAACACCTTCAGAAAATTTGACATATGAAATTTTGAAGCTTGCTGTCAATACCACAAAATAGCATACATATCAAATCACATATATATCCATATGTGTATAACTCCATCTATTGAAAAAAACTCCTCATTATTAACTGGTACACCTAGTATTCAAGGTGTCTGAGGTGAAGTGTATAGCAGATAATTGTTACATATCTCTGAAACTCAGGCCCATGTCAGAGGTGTGCATAGAAGCAAACTGTTATTTTAAATTATGTATTCTAGATAAACTTAGCTTTTTAAAATATTTTCTCAGTCAAAGTTAATCTAATATTTAAGGAAACTTGCCTGGAAAAATAAGAGAAGACATATGATATTTTTTAGATTTATCTTCACATCAAAGGGAAGTTTTCAATGATATGTATGACAAAATATTTTTAAAAGAATGAATAGAAAAGGAGATACTAAGGGTATGTACACTAATATAGATTGAGCAAGCTTCTACAGTAATCAAGAAGAAATTTATTTCAGAATCCAAGGGCCATACAACCAGATAGCATTAACAAGTCTGTCAATTTGACCAGATAAGTCACTTACCAAAAGCCATAAACATTCACTCACCAAATATTTGTTGAAGGATGAATACAATATACATATAACATAAGTATTATGATTAATATTTTGGTCTCTAAAGCCGTTGGACCACAAATATAAGAAAATTAAATGTTTTTAAAAGGGCAGATACCATAGACGACAAGTTACTCAAAATTGTTCAGCAGGTAAGCCAAAAATTCTATGACAGAGAAAATACATTTGTCATATCTCTGCACTTAGAAAGTCATGACCAATTAATAATTTACTGACAGAAAAAAATTTCTAAATTATGACTCAAAATTCCTAATCTTGAGGAATTTCATTTCTGAGAATAAACCAGGGTGAGTTGTAAAATAAATATTCTAATTTTGAGTATGTCTAACATTTGGGCAAAATGTGTTTATTGTAATCAGTCACCTTCAGTATAGACAGTCATTCACTCATTCCCTGGGATAATCTGAACCCATGAATTTATATCTTACATTCCCATCTTGCTCTAGTCTTCTCTGGGTCAGCAGGGTCCAATAGAAATATGTTGAGAGTTACATACATAATTTTAAATGCTAGTAGCCTTATTAAAAGTAATATAAAATATATTTTTTTCAATAGACTATATTTTAGAATAGCAGTAGATATACTGAAAATTTGATATGGTAATGTGGAGACAAAGATGTCAGTGGAGATTTTGTTAGGGATTGTATTGAATCCACAGATTAATTTAGAAGTATTGCTATTTTAATAGTTCTAAGTCTTCTAATCCATGAAGAATAATGTTCTATTCATTTTGAATATCTTTAATTTCTTTTCACATTTCCTTTTAGTTTTTGTAGACTAAATTTTTCACTTCCTTTGTTCAATTTATCCTTGTGCAATTTGTTCTTTTTGGTGTTATTAAAAGTGGATATTTTATGTTAATTTCCTTTTTGGAATACTCTAAGTGTATAAATATACAAATTATTTTTGTATATTAATATTACCTCTCCTATCTTGCTGAATTTGTTTCTTAATTATAACATGTATGTATGTGTTTTAGGTAAATTCCTTAGAATTTTTTATACACAGTTTTGTTAACTACAAATAGAGATTGTTTTAACTTTTTTTGAAATATGGATGCCTTTTATTTCCTGTTTCTGCCTAATTTCCCCGTCTAGAAACTATCAGGGTTATCTGTTCATCCAGAGACACAGAAGAAATGGGAAAACAAAGTGTGTATGTATGTGAGTATATGTGTGTAAAGATACTATTTTAAGGAATTGGCTTAGGTGATGGTGGAGGCTGGCAAGTTTGAAAGCAGAATGGCAGGTTAGCAGGCTAGAAACTCTGAGGTAGGAGTGAATTTAGTCTTGAGGCGAAATTTCTTCTTCCTTGAAGAATTCCTAATTTTGCTTTTAAACCCTTTCAACTGATTGGATCAATTTCACTCCCTTTGCTCTCTAATTCTGAATTAACCTAGGGATTTTCAACTGGTGTGCCTCAGCATACTGTTTGTCACAAGGATTTTTAGAACATGCAATACCTAACTATTTAGTCAGCTGCACGGACCTCTTTTTCCTTAGATTATCAAATATGAAAAATAACAACCAGCAGCACAATAGCTGTTTTGTGTGAATGAATCAAAATTATAACTTTTTTTTAGTCAGATTACAGAATTTTAGTAATTAGTTTATAGTGTGCCATGAGATGAGAAAGGTTAAAAATTGCTAGGTTTACCACATTATAAAATGCCTTCATAGCATAGCATAAATTAGTGTTTGATCAAATAATTGGTTACTATGGCCTAACTGAGTTGACACATTAACATAATTATCACGCTTCATTCCTTGTCAACTTGACATACACATCTCCTTAAATCATAATTAATCTCCAAGTAATGGCAATAGTGAAGTCATATCCATCTAACATGATGCAACCAAAAATGTATTAACCCTTTCCTTAGAAGAGGACACAAAGTCCTTGGGTCATGCTCCCTCCTCTCCTTGATATTCTGTAACTTAAATATTATGATGACGCTCTTATGTATCAACAGTACATAATAATGTATTTATCAACCTTTAACATGCAAAGGTGTCACCAGTAAGTCGCAGTCACTAGGCCCAGTCAGCATAACACCCTCAGTGTTGATTAATGTGACAACTTGTGGAAAAGAAAATGATCAAGGCTTCTGAGGACTAAATCATGACATAGGATGAAAGAAATGATATGCTCCTTATTTCTGACCTTAGGAGGAAACGGTCCAGTCTGTCATCATTTATTTGGTGTCAGCTGTGAGTTTTTCAGAAATGCCATTTCTCTAGTCCTAGTTTATTGAGTATTTTCTCATGCAAACATTTGTGTTTTGTCAAATGTCCCTCACACCACATGGCTATTGACATGATTATGTGAGTTTTGTTATTTATTTTATTATCACAGTGTATTATACTGATTGATTTATTATAAATTAATGTAACACATTAATTACAGTAATATATTTCATTTTGAGGCAGGATGAATTACAACCTTGTATTCTTGGGATATATCCCACTTGGTGTATGATTCTTTTTATATTTTGCTGGATTTGGTTTGCTATACTTTTAGGATAATTGTAATAAAAATATAAGAAATTGTAATCTGTGGTTTTGTTTTCTTTTTCTAGTTTAGTATTAGGATGATAGTGGCCTCCAAATAATTTGGGAAATGTTCATTACTGTCTGTGTTTGAGGTTTAATTGTCAGTAGGTTTTGATTAATGATTAAAATGCTTCACTTCTTATATATACCTTGAAGCCTGATGCATGAAATTTGTGCATGGGTAGGGTTCCTCGGGCAGGCTGGTGATCAGGGCTAATTGGGACCTTCCAACTGCTGGCCAGGTCCTTTCTTCATTCTGCATAATCCCCTGATGGTCAGCACATGTCATAGTGAATGGTCAAACTTCCAGTCAGTCAAAATCCTGGGGGGACAATTTGCATATTAGCCTTTTATTATATAGGATTTAGATTTTCTATCGCTTCTTGAGTCAATTATTGTGGTATCCAGATTTCTAGAAATTTGTCCATTCTATCTAACTTATGTTATCAGTTGACATATAATTGTTCATAGCATTAACTTATAATTGTTTTTATTTCTGCTAGGACAGTAGTAATAGCCCTTTTTTTTACTTATTATATAAGTTCTGAGTCTTCTCTCTTTTTTTCTTGATCAGTCTGGCTAAAAGTTTTTTTCAAATATGTTGATATTTTCAAAGATTAAACTTTTATTTTCCTTTTTTATTGAAATTACTGGGGTGACGCTGGTTAACAAAATTTTACAGGTTTCAAGTGCACAATTCTACAGCACATCATCTATATACTGTATCATGTGTTCATCACCCCAAAGCAAGCCTCTGTCCATTGGCATTTATCCCCATTGTAACCTCCTTTACCTCTTCCTCCTGTCCCCCAGCTCACCACACTGTTGTCTATGATTTTTCTGTCTTCAATTTCAATCATTTTTTAATCTTCTTTTTTATTTCCTTTTTCTGCTTGCTTGAGGTTCAGTTGGTTCTTTTTCCAGTGCCTTAATATAGGTTAGGTTATTGATTTGAGGTCATTATTCTTTCTAAAATATTGGCATTTAAAACTATAATTTACCCCTATTAGAATTTGTCTGAGGTTTTATCATGTTCAGTCTGTGGTTATGATTTCTAGAAGGAAGACACAGGGCTAATGTGCTATTTTATTAGTATATGAAGGGTGCATACTAGTAACATGTTTTATTACTATTGACATTCACCTTGATTTCCTGGCTAGGGTAATGTGCTTCAGAATTTTATACTGTAAATGTATTATTTCTCTCCCATTTGTGTGTTGTACACTTAGGAAGTAGGGATTTATGCTTTACCTTCCTGAGGGTATTGTGTCAATATAACCTATTTAAAATTCTTTATATCTCTATGTCTGTATAACCACACTTATAATCTTCTGATCAGATAAATAATCACATAATTTAACTCTGTTTATACTGCTATCCTATTTTTTTTTAAGTCATGATCTATCCACTCTAATGAATACACTAATACCTGGAATTGAGCATTAAATAATCATGGCACTTCACAATATAGTCTCTTTCTAAATTATTCTTATTCTACAACTCATATCATAGATCCAAATTTAAAAAGAATATTTATCATTTCCAGAGTGGTATTGTATTATGTTCATCAAATTTCTTCTTCTATGATGGTTTACTCCAACTGACATACTCCATTTCAATCTAACCACTTACTCTCATTTTAGAAGAAGGCTTATTAGTTTAGAATTATAGGTTGTAATCCCTATTCATTAAAACATGAGTAAAAATGACACTCTGCCAAATTCTATTTTATGCACTTTAGATAAAGTATTCATGTTAGAAAAGTAATTTATCCTGAAATAAACATGACCATTTTATTTGTGAAATCACCTTTTGACTTTGTTTCCTTTGAGAGAATTTGGCTCTTCACAGTTTATTTGCTTACTTTTTTGACTATCTGTATTCATTTGAACTGAGATTTCTTGAATCAACTAAATGCATGACTATGTGAAGCTCTCACAGATGTGTAAATTACAAAGTGTGCATTATAGGACATTCATTATATTAAAATAGTACATTTATGCAAAGATAAACTCAATGCACATTAATAGTACAAAAATCCAACAGTGACATCCTGATTCACATTGAAACCCAAATGTGAGGTGCTTGAGACGAAGTTCATTGTCTCACAAAATTGAAGAATGATATCATGGACAAAAACAGTTAGTGGAACCAAGGTTTATTGAGAGAAACCAGTCCTGGAAAAGGTGCAGCTAGGGTTCCAGGAGCAGGCCAGTGTCCAGAGCTTCCTTCCCATATTACTTACAGTTGGGAGTAGTTTAACATCCAAGTAAATTAAAGTCTATTATTCCATGTAGAATTCACATGGCCATCAGCATGTAGGCACAGTGGAGTGGGGTCTCTTGCCATGGGATCATCTAGTGTACTGGAGAAGAGAGAGAGGAAGCATGCAAACTTTTTTCTGGTATATGCTTGTTAGTTCCTGATTGGTCCTTTCAAATAATTTTGCCTTAGAAAATTCCCAGGATTGGTTTTTATGCCTTACTATCTTGTGATTGGTTACTTGTAAGTTGCTTGTCCTAGCAGTATTCATATATTTTAAAGTTAATGCCTTTTATGCATCCCCTTCCCTAACCAGTTGACGTACCTTAGTGACTCCATCTAGTTGGATTCCTGATTCTATTTCCCTGCCTCCAAGGTCCCAATTCCTGATTACCTAGTTTCCTTCTGTCTCCTCAATGGGTTGGCATTCAACCACTGAACCTCATCAGCCAGGCATTTCTGATGCATATTTGAGATCTCCTAAAATAACCATTACCTTAGTCCATATAACCAAGGAAATGTTTCTGAATATAATTTATTATTTTCTTTCACTTAATTTTTCATTGTATTTAAAAGGAAAAATTTAATTTAACTTAATCTCACTCATTTCAAGTGGATTAAGAATTTATATATAAAAACAAAATGTTTAAATTTCCTTGCAAATAAGAATATCTTTTGACAACTTTGGGTCTAGAGAAGAATTTCTTAGACTTAATATACATATCACAAAAATAAAAACTGATAAATTTGACTACATGAAGTCAAGAGTATCTTTTTATTATAAATAAAACAACATAAGGGATGAAAAGATATAATATAAACTTGAAGAAAATATTTGCCTTATATATAATCAAACAGTTGTAGTTAGGGAGATATTGTGTTCCTGTTTATTGGTAAAAGAAACACAAGGCCACAACAGAATATTAGGCTAAATACTTCACAATAGAAATATATAACTAAACTATACAGATTTTAAAAATCAACTTCATTATTAATACCATTTAATCGAATACCATTTCATTCTTATCAAATTGAAAGACATAGTAATAAACATAAAAAAATGTCTAGAGAAATATCAGGGGTCAGTAAAGGATAGAGCAATATATGGTGTAGGCAGAGTATAAATTGATATAAAGGCTCTTGGAAACAATTTGAGAATATTAAGTTGCAGATATGCCATTTTATTCTTAGAGATATTTTCACATAATTGTGCCAATAGATATATACAAGAATGTACAGACCAGCATTCTTTCTAAAAACAAATCACAAGGAAGAACTCACATACCTAGTAGCATTTGAATGGATAAATAAGATTTCCATAGTCTGATAAAGCATTGCTATTCAACTGTGGAAATTAATGAACTGCCTTCATATTAATCAACATATATGAACCTTAAAAATATATTTAATTTAAAATATCGTCTCAGAAGAGTACATAAGCAAAATTACATTGAAATAAAGATCATCCATGCAAAATTTTGAACTAATTAAGGCTATATACATATGCTGAAACACTGTGAAACATAAAAGTATAAATAACAAAATTTTGTATAATTATTTTCTTGGTCAGGAGGAAGATGGAGTATCCCTTTAGAACAGAACCAATGAGGGATTTAGTTACACTGGTAATATTTGATTTAAGTTTGGTGGTGGCTGTGGGTCCATTTCATTATTAAGTTTTGAAATATTATAAGGTTTTTTTCATTATTTTTATGTATATTCACACAAAACAGAATGTGAGAAAGGAAGAAAAATAATGAGAAGAAATATGAGAGCTAAATGGACTAGATTCAAATTCATTTTTCACCATTTGCAATGGCAACTTTGGGCAGGTTATTAAATTATACTGGATATACTTTTCTTACGTGTAAAATGGATAAGTAACAACAGCTCTTTTAGAGTTGTTAAGAGAAATAAATGGATTAAAATACATAAAGCAACTTAGAATAGTGGCCAGCAGCTAGTATGTACTCAATGAACAATAACTTGAACATAATATACACACCAAAAATTAATAAATATTTGTTTGTTTTGAATAAAATCATTTCAAGAAAAAACTCTTTCTACAAATATACCACACACACACACATACACACACACATTCTCTTGGCTGCTACCTACCATTTCAAACTCTTCAAAATAGGACATAACCTCCTGTTGGATCTTCAGACAATTTCTCTGCCTTTTTATGTGCTGTTTTATTATTACAGAATTCTCTTCACTTAGCTCTTTACATCTTTGACTCACTTTAATAGGTTAATTCTAGACTGAATAAGTTAAAATTGTCTCTTCCTAAGGTAGGTCTGCACAACATCCTTAACCAAAATTTCATTCTGTGTGAATTTGATTATATTCCTTCATAGAATGTTTCACAGCAAGTCATAGTGTTACTTGTTTGTTGTGTCCTTGCATCTAACACACAATTATCTGTATCTCCACAGCCTAGTACAGAGTATGTGTTCAATATGTATTGATTAAATAAAGAAATGACTCTATGACAGAGCAAGTAAATAAACTAATACCACTCTTCCTGTTGTTATGTATTTAACTGCTTGAGAACTTAATTACATAAATGGCCTGCATATATTTTCTTCAGTTATCTGACTTAAGAAGTCATGGCTTTTTTTATAAAGAATTTTTTGTTTATTTTATTTTAAAAATTTTCATCACCATTTATCCGCCACCCCCCCAAACCCGCTTCCACCTCCATCCACCTTTCATGACCACAATCATCATGAGGATAATGAATTTTTATTTGAGAAATATTTTGCCAAATACATCAGCAATTGTGTTAGCAGAAAATTTAAGTAGAATAGATCTAAAAGTCCATTTTAGTCTACTTTATAAAATATTTAAGTATATTTTAGCTCGAATATTGTAATCATTTTTTCTCTTTATCTTATGAATTATTATTCAGAGAAATATTTGTCAAAATATAACTTGAGGTATACTGCCCTACCACATGTATAAAATTGTTTACATGGGGAGGTTTCCCTATACAAACAATACTAATTTTTTTTTTTTTGCTAAAGTCATAGAAAAGACAACTGTGAAGAGAAAACTAGTAGAATAAACCTTTTGAGAAACAGTTATTAATCACAAAATGTACACTTCTAAACTACCTTTATGTGATAATCTAACATAGTTAGTGATTTTGAAACAGCATTAATACACCTAAAAGAAAGTTGTGAATATTCTTGTTTTAAAGTGTGGAGGTTTGAAGCCACATACCGCAGTCAGATTTGCCTTGATGATGTGGAATTAGGGTGGGGAGTGAGAAGTACATGTAAGATGATGCAAATATTTATTACTTACAGACTCTGCCTTCTATATTACAATCTTCCTTCCCCTCATTCTCAGGAAAGCTATAATTGTATTTTCATCCATCAGTGCTGTCCTTAAACAATTTGAATTGCAAGAGTATGAAGCACCTGCAATTATTTGTATCTTGCACAAAATGGGAACATCATTTAATAAGGAGGTTAAATGTAAATACATGTGCTATTTAAATGAAACTAACTTAAATTGTCACACTAAAAAGTAAATAAATAAGACAGCTAATTTCCAATTAAATAACCCACTAAATATAAAGCTACTCATTGATCATTTCATTCTGTTGCTTGTTTTATTATTTTTTGAGACACACTTCATCAGTTCGAAATAAAAATCCTCTACAGCAAACTTGTGCTTAAAGAACAAAAACGACGTGATGAATCATTCCTCAGAGTTCAACAATCGATATAAGAAATCATCCCCACACAGTGAGTCTGTATTTAGTCAGCTGCTTCAAATGGGCTTCTTCAGGAGGCTTTGGCAGCAGAGCACTCAGTAGGGAGCCACAGTGGTTGCTGACAAATCATTTTAGCTCATCTAGTGATGAGAGTTAGTAAAGTGAGTCATAAAATTTAAACTTGCTATAACCAGTTGAAACTGATTTAAACTTGCTATACTGTTTAATGACTACATATCAATTAGAAGTATCCTGAATTATCTGAAACAACTTGATGTCGTCGGATTTCTAACTTTTGCTGATTTTCTTTTACAAATCATTACTTCTATCATAAAGTCTTGGATGTGGGTGACAGTAATGTGGGGTGCTTATGTTTTGATTCATATCATGTTTATAAGCACTAACATCAGAGTTTTCAACTTTAATTAAGGAGGAGAAAAGTTATAGCAAATTAATTTAATTGTTATACTGTGATGCCAAGTAAGTTGGGGGAATTAATAATTCTCAAAATGTTTTAATAAAAAATTGACTGATTTTGAGAATTTGAAGAGAAATTTTAAAAATATGTATTGATGATCTAAAAAATATTATTTATAAAACAATAAAGCTTGTGAAGTTAGTAACTCTGTTACATCAACCTTAGTTACTGAGCCATCCACTTTGGGAATGAAAAGAAATGTTTTCTTTTCTTGCCTTAATAATATATGTTTTACAACAAAGAACTATACCTCTACCCTCAAGCTAGTCTCTGCTTTTCTTTAAAAATTGCAAGTATTATTGACAAAACATAGGGAATGAATAAAAATTGCTGGAAATGCTAGTTTGGCTTCTTGTTTAATGAGACAACAGCTGGCAGTGAATGCTATTTATAAAGCACAGACAACCTTAGAATAAGAGCAGCTGCAATACCGATAAATGTTGACCTTTTGGTCAAGTAATTTTATAACCTGTGTCTTTGCTTCCCTCTTTAAAAAACAAGAAAGAACTTATAATAGGGTGTGCCTCAAAGTGTTATTTAGGCACTTAAAACTGAGACTGCCAACACTATAGAATATACTACATATATAATGTATATTTGTATGTGAATACATGGTATATGTGTGTGTATACACTGAGTGTGCTTTCATATTATTTTGAACTTTTATAATTTGTAGATATGTTTTTATTTATTTCAGAGAATAAGGGAGATATAGAGAGGTAGAAACATCAATGATGAGAGAGAATCATTGATCGGTCGCCTTCTGCACACTCCACACTGGGGATTGAGCCTGCAATCCAGACATGTGCCGTGGCCAGGAATCATACCATGACCTCCTCGTTCATGGATTGATGCTCAACCACTGAGCAATGCTGGCAAGGCTAAACTTTAATAATTTTGATCTCACTTAGAGAAACTATTGGACTAATAAAGGTAACTCAATAAATTATTTATAGGAAGGGGCAAAAATAGTTTCACAGTTGTGAGTACATGAAACACAGAGTTTATTCTTATATTATTAGCTATTAATTATTGTATTATTTTCCATAAGAAAAAGAGTAAACCTACTTTGGTTCCACCCTGCATTATTGTCATGAGTACATCCATCAGATTTTCTAAGATTTTCTCCACTTGAAATATTATTTTTCAAACTCCCACTATTGTCACCTTCATATTTATTCCTGTGAGATGTACAAATCTTGATTATTATAAACACCAGTGTTTGATATAATGAAAATTAAAATTCAATTTCTAAAGATAATGTACATATCAAATCAATGTGACCATAGTCTAGCACTATATATCTTTTCTGCTTCAGTTTATAAATGGTAACATTTTGTTTTCATAAAACATAGAAGCAGCCAAAACAGGTATTTCTAAGAGCTTTCAGATAAAATAAAGAAGAACCCTCTCTGCCTATCACAATTCTAGTGTCTAAAAAAGGATTACAGGGATGAAATAAAGTCAAACAGCTTGTTCCGTTGAGTATTTAAGGTTGTCTATCCTAACATCGATGTGAGTTCAGTGTGAGTAGGGAAAGGAAATCTCCCAGGTAGTATTTAGCATAAACAAGTACAGCTCTCAAGCTGTCATGCTGAGTGTTTTCCTAAGGGGCCTTTATTGTTGCTCAGGGCCTAACTGTCTGAAACACTCCTTTTCGGCACATATGATAAGGCAAATTTAATGTCACTCTTCCTTCGAGAAACAAACCTAGAGAGTGAGTTAAATAAAAATGCAGAGACTACCTGTGCTTACTTTGAAATATTAGACAACAAAGAGAATGTCAGAATGCTTTCCTAGGTCTTCTAAGTCTGTATGCTTAGCAGGCCAACCCATTTAAATATAAATGAATAGTGAAGTCTAATTAGATTGTGAATATTTTATTAATTTAATTGCTTTTATAGTTGTCTCTGAAAAATATGTGGGAAGGGAAGTAATATATTCTCATGGAAACATGTATTGGAAATTGTTTTAAATGTATATGCTACAAAATATTGAGCTTCCACTTGAATTTTTATTTTTTGTTGAAAATAATCTCCTTCATTTCTTAGTTATCTATGGTTGAAAAGACTGTTGGTGTGTGTGTGTGTGTGTGTGTGTGTGTGTGTGTGTGTGTGTGTGTGGTGTGTGTGTTTATTTCTAGTTAGGGTCATACTTGAGATCTCTGTGACAAAGTTGGGAAAATACTTCCCTTTGAGGGTTATCAATTTAAGAAAACAACAACAAAGTGTTATTAAATAAATAAATGCATATTAAGCAAAGTGGGGAAATTTAATAGCAAATTTAGTATATATTATATAGTGAAATATATGAGAATTGCAACCCACCTGATTTAATTACATTTATGTTTTAAAAATCTTTTATGATAAAATTATATACATAAAGTAGTTAAAGTGATTCAAATCTTAAAATAAAATTAGAAATAAAATTTAAAATATATTCTGTTTACAGACAACCTAGAAAAGTTCTTTATAGCCCTAACTGGTTTGGCTCAGTGCATAGAGCGTTGGCCTGTGGGTTGAAAGGTCTCGGGTTCAATTCCAGTCAAGGGCATGTATCTTGGTTGTGGGCACCTCCACAGTAGGAGGTGTGCAGGATGCAGCTGATTGATGTTTCTCCATTGATGTTTCTAACTCTATTCCTCTCCTTTCCTCTCTGTAAAAAATCAATAATATATATTAAAAAATTCTTTATACACATTTCCATGTACATACTTATTTTTAAAATTATATCTTTATTATTTAGATTGTTACATTTGTTTCTCTTTTTTTCCCCTCCATAGCTCCCCTCCACCCGGCTCCCACCCCTCCCTGTACCCTTACCTCCTCCACATTGACCTCATCCATAGGTGTATGATTTTTATCGAGTTTCTCCCTGCACGCCCCCTCACTCCTTTCCCAGAGAATTATCAGTCCACTCCCTTTCTGTGCTCCTGATTCTATTATATTCATCAGTTTATTCTGTTGATCAAATTTTTAATTTACTTAATTTTTAGATTCACTTGTTGATATATATGTATTTGTTGTTTATAATTTTTTATCTTTTACCTTTTTCTTCTTCCTCTTCTTAGAGTACCTTTCAGCATTTCATATAATACTGGTTTGGAGTCGATGAACTCCTTTAGCTTTTTCTTATCTGTGAAGCTCTTTATTTGCCCTTCAATTCTGAGTGATAGTTTTGCTGGATAGAGTATTCTTGGCTGTAGGTTTTTGCTATTCATCACATTGTATATTTCTTGCCACTCTCGTCTGGCCTGCATAGTTTCTGTTGGGAAATCAGCTAACAATCATATGGGTGCTCCCTTGTAGGTAATGAACTGTTTTTCTCTTGCTGCTTTTAATATTCTCTCAATCAGTGCCCTGTCTTAGTCTGGTACTCCCACTCACATGGTCCACCATCCCACTGAGGCTGATACCTACCATGTTCCGTGCATGCACCTTGGTTGTCAGCACACATCATAGAGACCAGCTGTTCGGTTGTTCCATAATTTGATCTATTGGTCTATTTGCATATTAGCCTTTTATTATATAGGACTAGAGACCAGGTGCACAGAATTTGTGCATGGTGGGGAGAGTACCCCTCAGCCCAGCCTGCACCCTACCCAATGTGGAACCCTTTGAGGGATATCCAACCACCCATTTAGGCCTGATCTCACTGGTTGGATATCTCTCTCACAATCCAGGACTGCTGGCACCCAACACTTGCCTGCTTCTGCCTGGTTGCTCCTAGCTGCTCCTGCCTCCCAGCCTGATCACCCCCTAACCACTTCCCTGCCAGCCTGACTGATGCCTAACTGCTTCCTGGCCAGCCCAATTGCCCCTAACTGCCCTCCATTGCTGGCTTGATCACCCCTAACTGCCCTGCCCTGCCAGTCTGGTCACCCCTAATTGTCCTCCCCTGCAGGCTTGGTTGCTGCTAACTGACCTCCCCTCCTGGCCTGTCACCCCTAACTGCCCTTTCCTGCAGGTCTGGTCACCCCTAAATGCCCTCCTTGCTGGCCTGATCACCCACAACTACCCTCATCTGCAGGTCTGGTCCCAACTGCCCTCCCCTGCAGACTTGGTTCCCATTAACTACTCTCCCTTGTAAGCCTGGTCTTCCCCAACTGCCCTCCCCTACAGGCCTGATCTCCCCCCAATTGCCTTTCCCTGCAGGCCAGGGTCCCCCCAACTGCCATCCCTTGCTGGACTGGTCTCCCCCAACTACCCTCCTCTGCGTGCCTGGTTACCCCTAACTGCCCACAACTGCCCTCCCCTATAGGCCATCTTATGGTGGCCATCTTGTGTCCAAATGGGTCAGCCATCTTTGACCACATGGGGGTGGCCATCTTGTGTCTTGGAATGATGGTCAATTTGCATATTACTTTTTTATTAGATAGGATTATTTTTATATTAATTTGACTGGAAATACATAAAGAATTAAGAAAAATCATAATTTAAGACATAGATTTTATTTATTTTTTAATCTCTTAATCCTCTTTTAGGGAATGTATTATGGGCAAGAGGAAATTATTGACTGAAATTTTACAGTTCAAAATTCTCCTCCTCTATCCTTATTTAGATAGTTTGTAATATTTCATACAAACTAT
Organism: Lasiurus cinereus; assembly: GCA_011751065.1. NCBI lineage: Eukaryota > Metazoa > Chordata > Mammalia > Chiroptera > Vespertilionidae > Lasiurus > Lasiurus cinereus. The sequence continues at coordinate 2,960,408 of JAAGEH010000014.1, read as the reverse complement.
TAGATTTAATATGGCATCCAAAGTTCCATTTATTTCTTAAATGCTGAGAACACAGTTGACTAAAAATTATTTATTGGTGTGACCATTCTAAACAATCCAAGGATAAATCCTGCAGCTAGAGGAACTTTGCTAAAGAAAATTAATAATGTCAGCCATGTAACCTTCCAATATGAGAGACAAAGATATATTGCTTTGGATTATGAAGAATAACAAGAAACAACAGTTATTCTGAGCTTTTTAAAGCCTGTAGGCCTGCAAATAGCAAAACATACATGGTTTCAAAAGAATGCTAAAACCACTAGCGGGCATAAATAGAGCACTTTTGAGGTCAATCGGGTTTTACCTCATAGGCTGGCAATGGGACTATTATTAAAACCTATTCTAACCTTAAGGTCATTGCACTTATTCTTTTTAAAGACAAGGAGTAAATTTTAAAGAAAATAGCTCTCAGACAAAATTCAACTATAAAATCATTTGTCTTCAGATTTCAAAATGACACATCCATTTTAAAAACATCATAGTTTCTCAAATTGTTTTTAAAAAACAAGATGCTATAATCCTATAGGTGACTTTCAACATGACATCTTTATCTTATTTATGCATTTGTTTTTCCCTTTTATTTTAAGATCCTCTAAGGGAGAGTTTCCTTCCTCTGTTCTCAGCTTGTTCTGATGTATCATGCTATTTTCAAGTGTTCTTAACTCTCTATAGGGCTTACATTTATGGCTTTAGTTTTCAGTGTCATGTTCTTTTCAAATGCCAATAAAACTAGCTTTAAAAACACAAAAGCAGGACACAGTTGAGTGTTACTTTAATTGGCCTATCCTAAATAAAAATAAAGAAGTTACTGGTAATGGCTTACTTTTTTTTTTTACCATGAAAATAAGGAAGAGAAACAGTTGTGATGGCAAGGTAATCATTCTACTCCTCATTAAATTCAAAATATATTTCGAGTCCAAATTTATCTGAAGGAAACTTAAACTTTAAAAACAATGGCTGCATACTAATCACATATCTTCTAATGAGAAGTGCCTAGATAAAGCAGACGTTAAAACATAGTCTATATGAAAAAGAATATTTACAACACAAACTAATTTTCTCTTCTTCCCTTGGGCAACCTGAAGTTAATTATAGCCAAAATAACTCTTGTTTATCTATTATTTTTAGAATCAGAGATCAAAATTGCTTACCACTACATTTTTTAATTTAAAAAGCTTTGTTAGATGATATGATATGAAAAAATAATGAATAATAATAATAGTAAATGAAAAGCCCTGAAGCATGAAAATATTCATGTAAAAGTTAAATGTGCATGGTCATGACATTACCCAGATATATTGTTGGAGAAAGGATATATTTTGATCACAGAAATTTAATTAAATATCTTTGCCTGGAAAATATTCTGCAAAATCATTCTTCCCACACAATTCCATTAGATTTTTGGGAAATGCATAATAAATAAAAGTTTAAAGTTCTGTAGAATATATGCCATAATATCTACAAACTTTTTCCACCACTCACATATTTTAGTTCAAATCCAGGACAACTAATTGCATCTTTGATGATAAAAAACATGTGTGCATGCATAATGCAATGGTGAATCTAAACAGAACTACACTCACCTTATCTGAAAATATGCCTCTTATTTTCCCAGTAAATATTTTTAAAAAATCAAAAGTACAGACTGACACATTTATTTATTTATTTATTTATTTATTTATTTATTTTATTTCATTTGTCTCTTTTTTCTTTCCTATTGACCTCCCCTAAGCCTCCCCCACCCCCCAGCCCCAGGCCGTCCCGGGTTCCCCTAGGCCCCCCTCCCAGTGTCTTGCATCCATTGATTATGCTTATACACATGCATGTAAGTCCTTCGGTTGATCTATTACACACACACACACCCCCACAAACTCCCCTTCCTTCCCACTGTAGTATGACAGTCTGTTCAATGCTTCTTTGCCTCTGTATCTTCACCACCCACCCTACCCCCGATTTTTTTCTTTAAAAACATCTTGCCTCTGCGGACTAGAAATAAACCTATAAGAACAAAATATGTTTGAGTCCCAATTTTAATGTCCAACAGTTCTCAGTTCCAATTTCAATGTCAGTTTCTTATGTGTACATATTAGCAATGGTATCTGGATGGTGGACAAATGGTGGCACTGCAGGTCCAACCCTCTCTGGTTTGGTCCTAGGCAACCTGTAGCGACACACAGCTGCTGACTGCCAGCATGGCAAGGCATCTTGCTAGACTGACACATTTTAATGTAAAATCATATCTGGAAGGATATTTGTGTAGACTTTCCCTCAACATTCTCTTTCATTTTTCAAGGAAGTATGTTGGCTCTCCTGACACACTCTCTTGCCTACGGATGTAATTTGTATATTCATCAGCACTTGCTCAGCTTTTCCCAATTACTAGTTTCATCTTCAAGGTGCAGCTGTATGCAATGGCATCAATTCTTCCATGACCCAAAAAATATTCTTTTGAACTTTCTGACTACCCCCAACCAAGTGGTGTGTTTGAAAAGTAGAAATCCCTCTCTGAAAGAAATTGAAACTATATTATCAAATTACACACTGATGTGAAAATGGATACACAACTATTTATTCAGCTAGATTAAGTTGATTTAGGGATGGTCATGTACTATGATTGAATAACAAAATTTGAGTGAAAATGTTGGGAACTATTTTTAGGCTTGATCCATGAAACTTCCTGTACACAATTTTTTATGTCTTTTTCTTTTATTTGAACATAATGCAATGTGTATGAAGCCTTAAGAGTAAAAAAAAATGCAGAATCTAAAGAAAAAGTAACCCTGATTTGTAAATTATTACTAGAAAGAATGATGCAGGCCATTCAGAAGCACTAAATTTGGAATTTACCTGAATGAAAAATAAATGTTGCTCATGTTTGAGTCTCTGTACATTTATTTATTAGAGCAGCTAGCGTTCCATGAGTTTGTGCTAAAATTGTTAACTGGAAATGTCTTGCTGCCTTTGCAGGCACCTACAGCATGTGACATTGGTTTAGTGGTTGGACAATAATGATAAAAAATAGATACTGCAAATTATAAAGCTGAAGATCTATGTTATAGAATAGCAAAATATTCAGTTAAACTATTGCCCACATAACTGTTGGAAATTTTGAAAACAGATTATGTATGTACTGCCCTGACTTCAGGTAAATGCAATTAAAAAAATATGCTGTGTATTAGCTAAGATTGACAGTTTTTGGCAAGAGGTTCTATAATAAGAGTTCAAGCAAGAATTGACTGGCTTTCAAATGTACATGTGAATAGAGAAAATTTAGAAATAAAGAAATTTATGGATTTGAAAAACGCTCAATAATAAAGTTTCAATAGAGCACTTACTTGAACAAGTGTCTTAGTCCTGAGATAAAGGTATTTCAAGCTAATATTTGCCTTCCTGAATCCTTTCCTGCAGTTTAGCTCAGATTAGTCAAAATTAAACGTGAAGGGGAGCATCAAATTAATAAAGCAATCAATAAAGAACACTAGGTAATTATGCACTGTGAGAACTTTGTTTGAATTTATTGGCACACTGGAAATGCCTGCAAGCATACAGATCAGAAACATATTATATTTTGAGGGAATTGTTTTGATAAAGGAACAACAAATCCAGAATAAAAACAAACAAACAAACAAACAAACAAACTCTTGTACTTTTTTGTTTCAAACTAAATTCCCAGTGCATGAAATTTGTGCACTGATGGAGGGTGTGTCCCTCTGCCCAGCCTGCACCCTTTCCAATCTGGGACGCCACAGGGATCAGGCCTAAACTGGCAGTCGGACAACCCTTCACCTGCCTGGCTCCCTGATTGCCTCTAACCACTTCTGCCTGCCAGCCTGATAACCCTGCTGGTCCAATCACCCCCAAGTGCCCTCCAATGCTGTCCTGATCTCACCCCCAACTGCCCTTTCCTCCTGGCCTGATTGCCCCTAACTGTCTCTGCCTGCCTGATCATCCCTAATTGTCCTCCCATGTAGGCCTGATCTTGCCCCCAACTGCCTTCCACTACCAGTCAATTTGATTCTGATTGGTTGGATTCTATGCCAGTCAGCGTCAAAAGCTCTACCTCCTAGCCAGCCATTGGCTCCTCATAGTTGACCCAGATTTGGTTTGATTGGTTTCTATGCCAGTCAGCATCTCTGGGCCTATCAACAGAATCTGATCAGAAAGGTGGGACTAATCAGCAGCCCTGGTGGAGGCTAGGAGAGAAATGGAGGCACAGCTGCTGGTCAGGCCTGGAAAGAAAGAGAGGCAAGTGCTGATCAATAGCTGCCACAGAGGCTATGAATCAGACCCTCCTTCTCTCTTAAGGCCTCTCTCCAGGACTGATTTGCAACTCCCTCACCAGTCAGTGCTGGGTCCCTGCCCTGGCAACCTAGTACTGACTACAGGACTGACTTTGAGAAGCATACATATTAGTCTTTATGCAAGTAAAATAAATAATAGAAAAAAACATAATAAAATACATAATTAAAATAAGCAAATAATAAACAATAAAATATAGTTCTGTGTTCTTACCTATGTGTTCTGTATTCTTATATATGTTTATGTTTATTTCCAATCTAATAGTTTTCACTTAACTAGTTCACATAGGTCAGATATTAGAATGCAATAAATAATTTTTATTTATGTCAAAATTGCCTCTTACTATATATTTATAGGTTTAATATTGTTTATTATTCCATAGATCATCTCAAAAAAATCTAGTCAATTAAAAAATAGTTATGAGTTGCTCTCTGTCTGTAATACCAGGCTAGTAGTAGAGATGAAGCAGGGAATAAAACAAATATTGTCTTGAAAAATTAGAGCCTGATGGAATTCAGATATATCAAAAATAATAATAGAATGTGGGAAATGCTATTGTGGAGTAGGAAGGACATCTGAGCAAGGGCTAGGTGTTAGAAGAACTTGTACCTTAATCAATAAAGAAATTAAAATGCAAAAAAAAAGAATAGATTGATAGCTGAAACCGGTTTGGCTCAGCGGATAGAGCATCGGCCTGTGGACTGAAAGGTCCGAGGTTTGATTCCGGTCAAGGGCATGTGCCTGGGTTGCACGCACATCCCCAGTGGGGAGTGTACAGGAGGCAGCTGATTGATGTCTCTCTCTCATTGATGTTTCTAACTTTCTATCCCTCTACCTTCCTCTCTGTGAAAAATCAACAAAAATAATAAAAAAGAATAGATTGATAGATTGTGGTTAATCTAAATAAGGTTAGCTTAGAGTAGAAAGGAGACAACAGATGTAAAAACCTGTAGGTATTACAGAAAATTAGATGATAACATTTTATAGCATATTAAAGAATTATGATGTTTCTAGACACAGAAAGACATGATTTATAGGTAAAATTGGAAGAGTATCAATATTGAGTTAGTGCTTTAGAAAGATCACTTTAATTTTTTGTCGGAATTCAGGATATTAAAAATTATATGTGGGAGAATATACACCTAAATTAAGTGTAAGGACAATGGATAAAAAGAGAAGTAGCAATATTCAAGAGTGTTAAGGGAGGAATATACATGGGGCAGGGTTATTAAGAACATAACTGATGAATAAATATGGTCAAGATGGAAAGTAGTTAAAGATCTTGCAGTTTCTGGCATGATATTACTGATTGAGCTAGAGAAAATTAGAGGTGGAATTGATTTATGGGTAAAGATAAGTTAAATTTTAGATATGCTATGTGGAAGGAAGTATGTATTAGCACTGTGAAACTGCTAACTGGAATTATTTTACAGTTGTTCTGGAATTTAGAAATTGACCTAGATGGAAAATAACAATGCACCAGAAATGAGTACACTAAGGTCATAGAAAACACAACATAAAAATGTGCATAGTATGTTATCCTGTAATGTAATATTTGTGACATCTTCAAAATCAATGTTGTAACTAAGTGGTTTGCTTTTAAATGTAATACTTTAATCCTTACTCTCTGAGCTTAATTCCATGGAAATGTCAAAGTTGAACAGAAGAAAATTTTTAAAAAGCAATGATATAAAATTATATATTTTTATCTGCTTGCAGCTGTGTACCACTTGAGACATTAAATACTTTCAAAAGCACGATTTACTAGTATAGGCCTTGAAATTTGCTCACTTTGGAGTCCACACTGTCTTCTCTCAGCCAGGCATTCAGAGGTCTCTTGAATAGCATTTCTAGATAATCTACGAAAAATGTAATGCAGATGTGTCTATTTCTATGCATGGCAGCCACTAGGGCAAATCAATGGAAGTACAGTGTTTCTATCTGTGAAAAAATTACTAACATTAAGAGGCCACTGATTAGGTCACTTAGTAAATGTGTTAGTGGCACAAAGTGTATGTTTATAAACTGCTCATAGTAAATGACATGAAGGGAAAGGAGAAAATTGTAAAGTTTCCATTGCAGCAAATGCTAACAAGTTTCCTTTATTTGAAATCCAGTAATAAAGCAATGTAGAAACAGTGCAATATACTATATTTGAATTATGTGTCACAAAAGAAACTGACCTTGCACAACACAGGTAGTCATTATTCATTTTAAAAAGCTTGAGGCATTAGTGAATTTTATATCATGCACAAATATATTTAATGTAATTGTGAAGCAATTTAATAGTTTAAATACAATGAGTCCTATATAATGTAACTTTTGTGACTAAAGTTATACTTTCAGGCAGAATTGTGCTGACTCCTCCATTGTCTGATGAAGGAAAGGGTTTTGCTATTAAGATTTATTTATTTTATGTGGCTTTAAAGTGTTTTACCTCTGATTTAATGCCTGTGTTGCCATTATGCATTTATTATTATCAAAATATGTTTTTCTCAAGGACTGCATTTTTAGGTTTGGAGATCCTCCATATGTAATATGTAACTAACTAGTGACATGCCTCAGTTATATCACAAGAATTTCTATCACTGATCCTCAATGAATGGGAAGAGATATCTCTCTATGGAAGATAGAGACAATTAAGTTGCTGCTAACCTTCAAAAGAAGGTCAGTCTATGTTTTATAGATTAAAGTAAAATCTTTTACAGAGAAATGGATTTTAAATAGTATTTTGTGGCTTATTTTTATTGTAAGAATACATTTCATAATACATATACAAAATATGTGTAGTCAACTGTTTATTTTATTGGTAAGGCTCCTGGTTAACAGTAGGCTGTTAGTACTTAACACTTTGAAGAGTCAAAAGTTATATATTGACTTTTGACTGCACTGGAGGTCAGTACCCCCAATCCTCATGTTGTTCAAGCATCAATTGTCTATATATATAAAAGCCTAAGCAACCTTTATGATGCAACAACCAGAATGACTGGTCGCTATGATACGCATTGACAACCAGGAGGCAGATGCTCAACACAGGAGCTGCCCCCTTGTGATCAGTGCACTTCCACAGAGGGAGCTCCACTCAGCCAGAAGCCTAGCTCACCGCTGGCAAGTGCAACAGCGGTGGTGAGAGCCTCTCCTGCCCCTGCGGCAGAGCTAAGGAGTGAGCATCAGTGGGTGAGCAGTAAGAAGCAAGCAGCAGCAGGCAAACAGTTAGAAGTGAACAGCACCAAGTGGTTAGGAGCACCAAGCATCAAGCCCAGCTCGGGATTCTCCCTGGCTGCCTGCCACTTCTCGCACTGCTACATCCCCTGGGGATCTGGCCAAAACTGGCAGTCCGACATTCCCCAAGGGATTCTGGATTGTGAGAGGGTGCAGTACAGATTGAGGGACTGCAACTGGTGCACAAATCTGTGTACCGGGCCTCTACTATCTCTCTATATAAAAGAGGCCAATATGCAAAGTGTCCCCTCAGAAGTTCAACCAAGAGACTGGGAGTTTGAGCACTCACTATGATGTGTGCTGACCACCAGTTGTGGCACAGAACAAAGGAAGGCCCCAGCCAGCAGCTGGGGAATAAAGGCCCCGATGGGCAGCCAGAAGGCCCTGATCAGCCCTGATTGCCAACCACGCCTAGGGACCCTACCTGTGTAAGAATTCCATGCATCAGCCCTCTAGCATGTATATAACATTATGGTAAGCTCACATGTTAACTTTTTAAAATATATTTTATTGATTTTTACAGAGAAGAAGGGAGAGGGACAGAGAGCTAGAAACATCTATCAGCTGTCTCCTGCACACCTCACCAGGGGGATGCATCTGCAACCAAGGTATATGCCCTTGACTGGAATTGAACCTGGGACCTTTCGGTCCACAGGATGGCGCTCTATCCACTGATCCAAACTTGTTTTGGCTACAGGTTAACTTATAAGTAAGGCAAAATCTCAGATCCTTCACAGTTTTTTATTTAATACCTACCCTTAGGATGCTTTCTGGATCCTTCCTGATGTGATCTTTATGCCCTCCAGGGTTATCTGTTTTTAATCTCTAATCTGTTTTTTGTTGTTGTTGTTGTGTTGTTATGATTAGTATATTTACAATGAACAAATTTCCCAATAGAAAGCTATAGGAAGGCAGTATTATAGAGATGGTAAGAAATGCTTTATTTTCTAACTCTTGGGGCACACTCTATAAATGTTTTATTAGTATAAATTGAACTATGCTTCAAAATTTTTATTAAAAGTCTGAAATTTTCTCTTACTTTGTTTTTGCCTCATTATCACTTTTCTTTGTGTTTTAAGCATTCCAAAATCATATTTATATCCAATACTTTTTGCCCAAAACATTAAAAATTGCAAGAGCAAGGAGTTTTGTATTTAGTAATGTTTGCTTCAGAAGAATCATGTCTGTTGCATCTGTTCTTGTTTTAAATCAGAGTTAATGGTTTTTCATCCCAATCAATATTTTTTGATTTAACTATAATGTGAAGTTATTTTATCATTTTTTATTATCTAAACAGGTTATATATTTTTCTAATTTTCATATTTTCTGCATCGTTTACGTAGTTTTTTAAAGTATGATATGAATAAAAATCATCTTACAAACAAATATGCAGCTAAGAAAGAGATTGAAAGAGGTGCCTGGAAGGATTAATACAATATTTATTGACTTTAAGTGTTTTAATAGTAACATTTGACCAGTACAGTTTGCTTTATATAAAAGGTTATATCATCAAGCACATCATTATACCCCTCGTTAAGATGCATAATCGGCTGGAAAGCCTCTGAAAAAAATAAATATCTGTACTTAAAAGTATTGTAATTCCCTCTCAAGATACTTTTTCTTATTTCATTTTTAAATTATTAAATGTATTTTTGACCTCTTCAATTTAAATAGGCTGCTTAATAAAAATTTAAACCATTACATATATATTGAAGAGAAATCTCTAATAAATCTTTGAACTGTTTTCATCTATGAAATTCCATCCAAAATGTGGTAGCTTTGTTGTGCAAAAATGAAAATCAATATTTTGTAAGCATATTTTCAATAATGATTTACTTTTCTATAAGTAATATTTCAGTTTGCTTTTCAAATCAGTTAAACACAAAATAATCAATAATCAAAAGGCGAAAGCATTTGTGTTGTGTATTTGATGATTAAGTTTGTATTTGTGAATTATAGTATATTAGAGTGTGTATGTGAATGTGATATATACTGATATGTGTGTTTCACCTCTTTAACTATCAAGGACTAAATTTTACCTGGTGTTTATTATTGTTGTCATTTGGTTTAGATCTGATAAATATATTTCACTTTAAGAAAAAGTCACCAAAAATTATTCATAAAAAATTTAAAATTCTTCTGTTTTCTTAGTTCAAGAAAAATGCTGCATTTATTAATAAAATTTTAATGAAAATCTTAACTCTTTGATTTGTTGGTTATACCCCATGACCTAATAAAAATATGTGTTTTTCTCAGTTTCTTAGATTGCTGCTGTGTTGAGGGAGGGCCCCTGTATCTTCTAGCACAAGTACTCTCTTCACTGATCAATTGTACCCAACCTTAGATGTTCACTACCAGAAAGAGAAACAAGGTACTCTCAAAGATCAAATTAAAACTTATCATTAAATATGTTTTTTAAATCTGTTAAGACTAAATTTATATTTATAGAGTAGCCAACAGAATATAAAGCATATAAGTGAAATCCATTCTCCAATAAATAAAATACTCTGAAGTTCTGGAGGACAGCATCTAAAACTTTCAAGACTTGATTTCCCAAGAAAAAAAAGCCAACAAATGCATATTTACCAATGGATAATGGCTAGAGCCTAAAAAATGCTCGTTTTGAAGCTATTTATTAAAGTCTTCACTGGAAATTGTTTATATCTGGTTCAGTATCACCATTTCTCAATGGTTCCACATAAAAGAAATTAAAACAGGAAAGGCAGGAATAGCAGAGCAGTCCATGCAAACTTGGGGCATGAATGGAGGAGATAGTTAGAACATCCCTTTTCCACTCTGTTCCTTTTTATGTCAGAAATATTCTTTTGGGAGATTATGCCACTGCATTTACCTCAAACCTAAGTGATGACTATTATCAAGGATGTTTTCAATCCATAAATATTAATTATTATTCTCATCCAAAAGGGTCTTTTTCTCTAGACCTTCTTTGTTAGTCTTACAAGGTCACTCTGTGGCTCAATTGTATTATTTAATAGAATGTTCCTACATTCTTATTATTTAAAACTAACATTAAAACTAAAAATAATACATTGCTCCCCAAAAACACAAACAAACAAACCCAGGATGTTATCTGCATCTAGAAGGTTTCAGGAATCTGGAGAAGGTTCATCAACCTTTTAATAACTTCAGCATTTATGACTTTCTGGAAATAGCCTCCAGCAAAAAAAAAAATCTTATTATTAACATGCCAAGGATTTTAATTTATTTAAAATAACAATCAGATATGAATTATTAAATTTGAGTAAGACCATAATCTTACGCAATTTAATGTGATTTAAGTAGCTATAATTACAATTTACTAAACTGCTTTTGATATAAAAAAATATTACCTTATCATTGTTCTTTATACTGCTCTTCTTCATTTTAGTTTAATGGTGATATACAGATTTAAATCTCTTTTTGATTAAATTATTCCCCTGGACTGCCATGGGCTTGGATTATGTTGCCCTGTCCCATTAGGGTAGCACTGTATACAGCATGCATTCCATTTGCACAGCAGTCATCATCCAACTCCACTCCCAAACCCCAGCCTAACTCAAGATGCTCTCTCTGCTTAACTTTCCTGTCTTTCACTAATATTCAAACATTTCCTAGCTTTGGAACTATTATCCTTACACCCTTTCTTAATCAAAACCTGTGTTTTACAAGGACAATCTTTATTCTTTGGAGTGGACCTCTTTATTCAGTCACATTGTAAGAACTGAAGAGCTGCTCGCATTTTCCTAGTCTTCTGATTCATGAATACGGTGGTGTAAGGGAAGACTCTATTGTTTCTTACTTACTTCCATTACTTCTATTCTGAAACAGAATGTGTGAATTTTTTCACACATTAAGTAATTCTCTGATGCCAACTGGGTGTCATACAATTTGACTCAATTCTGACACTTTCTATCTAGAGTTAGCATCAGATCCCACGGGTTAAAAGCTCTAGCCCACAATTCTGACCTCAATTCAGATGTCAATCACAGGTTCAGGTTTCACCTGTGCTTCCAACTCACCAGCATAAATTGGAGGTCCCCGTAATTCCCTTCTCTGGTTCATGAATTTGCTAAAGTGGCTCACAGAATTCCGGGAAAAAGTTTATATACTAGATAAACACATCATATAAAGATCTAATTCAGAAACAGCCAGATAGACCAAGGTATGTGGGAAGTGATGGGAGGCTTCCCTATCTCTGGTTGTACCACCAACTTAGCATTTCCATGTTCACCAACCTGGAAATTCTCCATTCCCCATCATTTCAGGTTTTTATGTAGGGCTCATTATATAGGCATGGTTGATTAAATCTTTCTAATTCTGCTATAAATTTCTTTATTGACCTATAGATTATTTAGAAATGTGACATGTAGTTTACAACTATTTGAGGATATTCTAAATACTATTCTGTTATTGATTGCTAGTTTAAATATATTGTGGTCAGATAGCATAGTCTGCATAACTTTAGTTCTTTTAAATACATGGAGTTATTGCCCTGGCCAGTGTAGCTAAATAGTCTTGGGTTTGATTCCTGGTCAAGGGAATGTACCTGGGTTGCGAATTTGATCCCAGGCCCTGGTACATTCTCCTTAGTGTTATGCCATAGGCTATCCATACTTTAAGTCAATTTCTTCTTCATACACAGATTACTTACTAAGAGATTTGGGTGCAAACTAATAACTAAGATTGCCTATGTACCTTTATCTATATTAACAATTAAGCCATTTCATTGATATGTTTCTTTTTCTTTTTCCAGGACAATTTATGCTAATGAGTCTGATTAAACATACTTTAAACATAGCCAAAGTTGGAAGCCATTTCTTGCCAACAGCAAAAGGTGGTCTGTGAAGAGTGACCTGAGCATCATCACAAGCTGAGGCGTTGGCTCTAGGCAAACAGCTAGTGGGTGGAACTGGTCCTTCAGGCTCTGATGGGGGCTTCAGGGGAGCTAGTTCTCATACTTGTGCTTGATGTGTTTCCACAGATTCCCTTAGCTGATGTGTTTGTAAATCATTTTCCTGCCTTGATCAAAAGCAAACTGGAAGAACAGGGCACCCATGGTGATGGTGAGGGTTAAGGTGAAGGGTCTGGAATAGAAGGGAGTACAGCCTCCCAGTTAACATAGGAGCCTCCTTGTTTCTCCATTTAGAAGATTTTTTTTTGTTTTGGTTTGTTAATATATTTGTATTAATTTAAGAAAGGAAAGGAGAGAGAGAGAGAGAGAGAAAAAGAGAGAGAGAGAGAGATATCAATGATGAGAGATAATTATTGATTGGCTGCCTTCTGCATGCCCCACACTGGGATAGAGCCCACAACTGGAATTGCACTGAGATGTCTTGGTTCATAGATTGATGCTCAACCACTGAGATACACCAGCCAGGCCATTTAGTAAGTTTCTTATCTCTAATTATGTCATGCATTATATCTTCCAAAAAGAGACGTGTCTTTCAGAGACAGATTGGAATTTAAAAATTTTTAGTGTCTTAGCATACTAATTCATAGAAAATGAATAAACATTCAATTAACATATATTAATTAGGAATATATAAAATATAATCTAACAAACATGGCAAACTAGAAAGATTACTAAATGCAGTTATAAATGGTTTTCTCACTTAAAAATAGCTACCTTGGATCAATTGCTCAAATATTTTTCTCAGCTAGGAAATGAAATATAACACTTTATGAAGTTCTTGTGCTAATTAAATGCAGTCATTAATATAAAGTGTAAGGCTTAATGGATATCAGTTCTGTCCCTGTTTATTCTAGGGACATTAAATAAGTGCTTTAAAATAAATATGGCCTAATGTGTTTAATAAAACCATTTGATCCATCTCATACATGTTGACTTATAGCCTGCATGTTCACCTCAAATATATGTGATAGTGGACCAGGCTATCCTTTTTTGTTGTTGTTGTCTGTTGGTTTATTTGTTTTTCAACATGATCTAGAGTATAACAAGCAATGATAAATGTTAAGAAATATTATTTTTCTAATAAGAACCTTAGAGACATATGGGAACAATGTTTGAGATTCACTACAAGATTTTTATCCATGCTGTTTTTCTTATCATAATGTCAACTCCCACATTGAAACTTCTGTACACAGGAACAATCGGAGGCACAGATCAGTGCCTTGCTGCTTGGATAGGAATGTTATGTTAGCATTCTCCCTTGAATTTAACAGAATCTTCAGAAATGAGTAATGTCTTAGAAGTGTCTGCTCAACAGATTTCACATATTGATTTGTCTGCTGGCTTGGCTTACTACGCACACAAGAGGAATATGGCTGATTACCACACTATAGGCATTGTCAGTTCAAAGTTACTTTGCAAGTTTGCTTTGGACTTTTAATATTGACCTATTCATTCTCTAGAGTATTATTTTTCTGAAGGTTTTCCTCTCTCTTGTTTATTTCCCATACTCCACATATTTTAGAGAAACCTATGAATAAAAATAATTTTAATAGCTAACATTTATTGAGCATAGATTACATGCCAGTATGTGATTATTTGCTATTTACAACATCACTTTGAGGTGGATACTACTACAGCCCAAAATTCATAAATAAGAAAACTGAATCACAAAGAGGTTAAATATCTACCAGCCCATTTTCCTGGTTATTGAACTATTGTCTCATTGTATCAGGTTTAATCACTCCTTTATGATGCTGAGTTTGAAAAATCTACAAATTGCATTTCATTACAGCTGCCTTCTTGTGACCTTCTGACAGTAGGAGGCAGCATAAGTAGGAAATTGCAAGGTAAACACAAAGAAGTGCTTTTCTTTTCACAATAGCATTTCCCCACAGCAGCAGCAGTTGGTACTAGCCTCTGATTCTCTTTTCTCCACCAGCACCAACATCACTGAAATCCCTCTGGCAGCAACAGGCTTACACCCTCCTTAGAGGTCCAAGCTCTGTGAAGTAGGAAGCCTCTCTGACAGTCTCTATTATGAAAATCCAAACCTTTTCCCTTTATTCCTCCAGATGGAAGGTGGTAGATTCTTATTTTTTTCTGGCTTATCTCAGTGTATTTTTTGTTTATTTTATTTATCTATTTTTAATCTATATTTTTATTGTTTATAGCATTACAAATAGTAGTACATGTCTCCTTTTTTTTCCTATTGCCCTCCCCCCGACCTTTCCACCCCCCAGTGCATGCCCTTACTTGTCTCCCCACCCCAATTTTTAAACAATTTTTACTAGTTCAGCTTACTCAGCACCTGTACAATGAACTTCCTGTTTAATTCCCTCATTTTAAACACTTAGCTTGGTTTCTGTTTTTCCTCCCAAGTCCCTTATTAATAAGTTCTCCTGGCTCATTTCTTTGCAATGCTGGATCTCTTAATTTAGGTCCCCTGTGGGGTAGAAAGGAAATTGTACATTTTATAATAGTTTTGAATAATTATGGGTATAAGTAAACACATGCATCTGCTTCTCACATCCTGGATGAGTAATACTCAGTGAAGCTACCCTTTGTTCAAGACTACCTTGAGAACTGACAGTGCTGAAACCACGCCAGCTAGAACTGAGCAAGTAGCATCCTCTCAGGCTCATGATCTTGTGTTTTTTGGTCTCCCAGATTCTGAACCAACACTATTGAAAGGTTCGGGTCGCGCACCAATGACATGAGGCCATAATGTATCAAAAGATATTTTTATTTTAGGCACCTGTGTGCAAGTGGGCTGATTCCAACAAAGGAATCAGCAGAGACTGAAGGCGGGGGAGGCAGGGTTTTATTCACTTCTGCTGGCTGCAAAGGGTTCTGCTGAGTTACAGAGTTTGACTGACGTGTCCTGTCCTTGGCTCTTCCTGGCACCAGATGTCTAGTGGCTCTCTGGGCTATGCCATGCTTGAGGTTGCAAGCTTTCTGCAAGATATCTGCTGAGCACAATAAGTTTTCTCTGTCCTGTTTTATTCTCTTTAACGCTTTCAACTATGTGTGCCCAGAACGTGCCAATATTTTTCAACTTTCTATCAAAATGTTTCCATATGTGTGTGTGTGAGAGAGAGAGAGAGAGAGAGAGAGAGTGTGTGTGTGTGTGTGTGTGTGTGTGTGTGTGTGTATTGGGGAAAGAATGGTGATCCCAAATGCCTAGTAACCTTCTAATATTAATCACTTCCACTGAACTACCTGACTTAACCACATTGCTCATAATTGGCTTCTCCATTTACTAGTTCTGGAATTTTCAGTAAATTACTTAAACGGTATGCGCTTTTCTCTAAAGTGGGCATTTTAAAAGTATCCAACTCAAGGATTATGAGTTCAGTGAAATGATTAGATTGTCATCTTCATGAGGCAATTGTTAAATGAAAACTAGTTTTATTGCTTTTTCCTACTGTATCCTAGACTGACATAGCCTGGAGAGATATGCACTGGAAAAAAATAACTTCCTCTAAAACATATATGTAGAATTTCCACAAACTAGAAATTCTTGCTCAAAAGTGTGGAAAGTACAAACTTATCAGACAGTTTCTCCCTGATCCTTAGTCTATTATTTGGGTGAAAATAGCCTGTGCTTTACTACTTCACGCCTCAGAAGAGAGCAAAGAGAGTCGATCTGGTGAAAGGAAGTGAGAACACACTTGCTCCCCTTCCCTCCCTTTCCCTCCCCCTCATTTATCCCTTACCACATGGAAGAAATGTGAAGGCAGAGGCCAATGGCATGGGCATTTGTTATACTCCTGGTATGAAACAACTGCAGATAAAGTAAAGTTGCTATATGGTTTCTTTCATTTAGAACAAAAATTCTCAATCTTAGAAAGAGTATTTTTCGAGTTCTTCAGAAGGAAATGGAGCAGTAGCATTTATACTAGTGGCCAGCTCTCTTCTGTATTAGATTGCTCTGACCTTCGAGTTTTATACGTGTAAACTGCTTTTTTACTTTTTAAAAGTATTTTATATACTCCAAATGTATCTTGGTTATCTTTCTCGCTTATTGCTGATAAAGTTAAATTCCAGAAGCTAAATGCCATAGTATAGTGGCTGAACCAAGGCTGAACTAGGTCTCCAAATGCTTAGGCACTACTGTCTGGATTAGAGGGAAAGTTTTCCCTAGCTATCTGAAAGGAAAGTATTCCTATGAAATCATTCATAAGCTGAAATAGCACAAAACAAAGAAGCTATTTTCACTTTTTTCTTTAACAGTGCAAATCCTATTAGCAAAAGCAGGTGTTAATATAAGTTTTCTATAAAAGTAAAGTTGTGTAAAGTGAACTTTCAGAAAGCAGGAGGTCCCTGTATATGTTTGTCCTTTCTTGGAGCAAGAGATCATAGCTTTTAGAAGATTCCAGTGTAGATATATGTTTTTAAAAAAGAGGCAATAACCAGGATTCTTCAATATTACCAGAAGCTGAGTTTGGGACAGTGAAAAGCGTGAGGTCCATTACCAGTAGATGTGGTGGACACATTTGTGGTCTGTTGTTCTAACTCCATTTACCGTAGTAGGTGGGAAGGACCCAAGTAATTCCGGCTAAAGATGGCTTTTTATTTCTCATCTCCTGTGCTGACCTTGCCTCACTGAGACTTCGCCAAGGATCAAAGGACTAAATATTTAGTTCAGAATGAATGTTCTTATACACATTCAGTGCGGTAGAGAGATAGAGATTTGACAAAATGCATCATAAAAACTCAGCTTTGACAATGGGACTCTAATCAGGACACTGCTTAAAAAAAACACACTTTAAATCATAATTTCTACTAAGAAATAGCAAATAGTTATCCAAAGGAGCTATATTTTTTTTCTGAAGTAAAATGTACTGATGAGAAATAAACAAGATGCAGCGCCAGGGCCATGTAGCCTTGGAGAGTCTCAGACTCTATTTCTCTTTTGGGCGAGAACTCCTAGAACTGGCAGCCAAGACACATCTGGGCAGGAGAGATATAGGGAGGAAATATGCCACAATGTGATCTCTGAGTCTCTGTTTACCCTACACAAGTATAAGAGTAAAGAGGGTGGATCTACTTGCATGCATAGTCTCGCCAGGTGATACATCCGTAACTGTACTACCTGCACTTTTTAGCTAGTGAGACATGGAAATATCTCTGGAGTGAACAGGCCTTGCTTTTTTAATACTGAAAATCAGTGTGATTCTAGAAATCTCTCTTTTTCTTTTCCTCTTTCTCCTTCATTTCCTCTGTTTCACTTATCTCCTCACTCCACCTTCTCTATATGCCAAAAGTTTTCTCTGTAATTTTTTTTAAATATATTTTTATTGATTTTTTACAGAGAGGAAGGGAGAGGGATAGAAAGTCAGAAACATCAATGAGAGAGAGACATCGATCAGCTGCCTCCTGCACGCCCCACAGTGGAGATGTGCCCGCAAGCAAGGTACATGCCCCCGACCGGAATCGAACCTGGGACCTTTCAGTCCGCAGGCCGACGCTTAAAGCCTTTTTGTTTCATGAAAACTAATAATATTTTAACTGACAAAACAGTATGCTCTCTCAAGACATGAGAAATGGTACAGACTTACTTAACCTTTCAGAGCAGCAACCAACACCCTCAAAGAAAAACAAACAAAAAACCCAGTGGGTGGAGGAAGTTGCATGGACACTACATTTCTTATGTTCTCACTTGTTACTGATTCCTAAATTTGCCTCAATGCATCCCGTCGAGTCCTAATTTCTAGCAACTTTACCGTGAAAACTTCTGCTTCTTGAAAGCGTGTATACATTAAAACCAAGGAAACTCCAAGCATTGGGCTTATAAAAAAAAAAAAAAACAGAGAAAAAAATTGTCCTGCTTCATTCTGTTGTGTTTTCTGGTATTTTTTAAACAAAACTCAATTTATCAATGTTAGAGAGGACTGAACATAAAAGTAAAGGATGTTGCCATATAAGTTGGAAATATATCCTCAACAACAGCTTCTGGGGCCAATCTGCATAGCAGGCTCTCATTTTCTTATTCAGTGTGAAAGCTAATAAATCTATTTGTGAAAACTCCTAAAAGGCAATCATTTTCAGAAAGAACGAATTCTGGCAAACGCTGTTGTTTGAGCAAATCCAAATGACAAGTGCTTTAATCTGACAACATTTGCAGTTTCCAGGGGCACCATACATTTTGGAACCATAAAAGCAGCAACACATTCTGTGTGGCAAAACATACTGCGCTTGAATCTGCCCTGCTGAAACCTGCTGCCTGTGGTTATGCACGATGTATTAAGAACACGAAGGATGATAAATTATAAATCTACACGATTTAGTCATTTTGCAAGAAAGTGCTTATTTTCTTCTCCATCCATCTGTTTTTGTTATACATACTCTCCAAATTCAGTTAGGAAATCTACTCTCCGATAATATCTCATGTGACTTCTACAATTTTTAGAGGGTAAGCATCAGATTTTCCCAATAAAAATAATGTTTTTATGTTATTGACAGCATCAAATAAAATATAAGTATTTTTTCAATTATTGAATTAAAAAACACATTTTCTTCTTATGTGTAGAAAGAAATGATTCAAGATGCCCAGAAGGTGAAATTCAGAAATTCAGTTTCCAAGTAATTTACTTCTTCAGTTGCTATTTTCTGTTTGGCACTGGAAGCAGGACACTGAACATTGTGAGAAATGAAAAGTTGATGGTCTTTGCCCTGAAGTTTACAATCTGAGAATAAAAGCTGTAGCAAAGTGAAGTAAACGTTGTTAGAGGTAAGG
This sequence comes from Lasiurus cinereus, assembly GCA_011751065.1. Lineage (NCBI taxonomy): Eukaryota > Metazoa > Chordata > Mammalia > Chiroptera > Vespertilionidae > Lasiurus > Lasiurus cinereus. The sequence goes on along the minus strand of JAAGEH010000014.1, from coordinate 2,941,197 downwards.
CAATAAGAGGAGAAAACAATATGCTGTGAACTTGGAAGTAGAGACAAAAAAAAAAAAATAACCCAAACTGTGTTTATTTAAGAACTGCCAATCTCTCAAACTGCCTCCTGCCAGATGAGCCCTCTGATGGTGGGCTTAGATGTCCTTCTCCTGCATTTATACAGACAGCGGTTTTATTTGGACTCTGAATCCTGCCTCAACCCAGAGGGCAGTGAATTGCCAAGAAAACACACCGAATTCTTGAAGGCACTCCTTCACACACTGTAACCTGACTCCCTTCTTTTCTGTCACATCTAATCGAAACTTGTCAGCCAATCTTTTAAAAGTCTTCATTATGGTTCACCCTTCCTGGTCCATAATCAGCCCTGATCCCCTGTGACCCACCCACTTTCTTGACCAGAAGTGCTCAGCTTTCTTTGCTCTGCCTTTTCATACCCCAAAGTCATTGAAGGCCAGCTTCACACTCACCTCTCCCACCATCCAGACACCATACTCTTCCAGATCTCAGTCACTACGTTATGCAAAGGTCTGCACATTGATTGTCAGTACCTGTTTCTATTGCATCCTCCATTTGAAAATGAGCTGCCTGAGGACATCTCCGAGGTATCACATACCCGCCTCTCTTAAAATGTCCTGTCTTTACTGTAAATTCAAAACCAATCCGATGTGATTAAATGACCATTGGACACACCGTTCCTTAGACAAATTCTTCCATTAATAAATATATTTATTATAGTAAGTATAGTAAATATAAGTGATGGACTAATAAAAACAAGTATGATTTTATCTACTTTGCACCTGTATCCTTAAAAAATGTCTCTGGAATATAACATTTGTGTTTAAGATAGATTTCTACTGTAACATTTTTCCTAATTTTTCTCTAATCAGTTCCTCTAATTTATGTGAAGATTGTGATGAGGTTCTTATAATTTTTAGTTGAAAATAACACAAGTACTGTGTATCCTCTTGAATACAAGCACATATACATGCATAAATATTGAATTTGACTAAAATATTTTAATGATAACAGGCTTTATATTATAATTTTATCAAACTCACCAAAAATTTTTCTTCATAACTGATTCTCATATGCAGGCAAATAATTGTATTTGTTATTAACTTAAATTAGTTCAGGTGATATTTAACTTGCTTTTAACTTAAACTCAGTAATATTACTTGGCAAACAATACAATATAAGCTCATGAAAATTTTCCTCAAGTACTTCCATTACTTTAGCTTATATTGTTTCAGAAATCAATACTATTTTATAAAATCAAAGGGAATAGTGGCATTTTTTTTTTTGGTATATCTAGAGCAGAAGATGCTCTAAAATGGGGTTAAGATCTTTCTGCTTTTAGCTAATATATTTTTCCACTTTGCAATCTACTTTTCCATTTCTGTGTTTGAAGCAATAATATAGACTAATCTCATTAATATTAAGTTCTTACATATATAATTACTCATAAGCATTTGTTAGGTTAGTTTTTCATAGTAAATTTTTGTTAATGAATAACTTTGTCTGTGATTCATAGAAAAAAATAGAAAGAGATACATTAAAGTCTTTCCTAACTAAAATATATTTCTACAGTAATGCCCATATTTCACTTAGAATAAAATTCAGACTTGTTAGCTATCTTTTATACAACTTTTCCATTGCCATCTTCATAGGCATCCTGCACTACACCTACCTCAAATTTTTATCAGTTTTAAAAATGTGACCTGATTTTTTCACCAGTCTTATCATCTGTCTTCTTTCTGCCTGGATGCTTTCCATTTTCCTCCTAATTGCTAAATTCAAAGATCTTTTCAAGAGTCGTTTTGTCCTCTGCAACAGATGTGGGTCACAGTCTCACTTGATTTCTTTCTGTGGCCCTCTGGGTTCTGTGTTTCCCTCACCAAGTGCAGGGTGAGCCACAGAAATCATCCCAGAGTGGGAGGTGCCCCAACCCCCTGCTGAGAGAGGGCCTGGGACAGACTCTGAGAGTGATGAATCCGGACCAGAGCTCCAGGACCAAGATTCTGCACAGGCAACCACAGGGGCCCAGGTGACAGCTGCACCTGAAATTCATGAAGAACCAGTCAGTAAAGCAAAACAGAGCTGGAGTGAAAAAAAGTCACAGAAGGCTTTGTCCAAATCAGGCTTTCAATGGGTTACAGGGGTTACTAGGGGCACTACCCAGAAATCTAAGAATATCCTTTGTCATCACCAAACCAGATGTCTATCAGTGTGCAGCTTCAGACATAGTAAAACCTCGATATAAGGGACTAATTTGGGCAAGGGGGTATCCATTAAAGGTGAAAATCTGTTACATAATAGATTTTCTGAATGCATATGTTAAAAAATTGACAAATTAGTTTACCTGTTTTTACTTATGTAGACATGTTTGTGCAATTACAATTAAGTATGCATGAAAAGTTTAATTTCAAAGAAAAGTTTTTTATATGTATTACTATGATTTTAAATTTATACTGAATAGATCTAATAAATACAAGCATTCACCTACTACCACCAATAAACAAACGCACATAGCTGGGGCATGGCTTAACACATCTGGGAACAGCAGCCAGCAAGCATTACAACTGTTGCAGAGCCCTAGCTGGTTTGGCTCAGTGGATACAGCATCAGCCTGGGAATTGAAGGCACATGCTCAGGTTCCAGGCTCAATCCCCAGTAGGCAGGAGGCAACCAATCAATGATTCTCTCTCACATTGATGTTTCTATTTCTCTCTTCTTCTCCCTTCCTCTTTGAAATCAATAAAAATATATTGCCAAAACTGGTTTGGCTCAGTGGATAGAGTGTCAGCCTCTGGACTGAAAGGTCCCAGGTTCAATTCCGGTCAAAGACATGTGTCTTGGTTGTGGGCACGTCCCCAGTAAGGAGTATGCAGGAGGCAGATGATCCATGTCTCTCTCTCATTGATGTTTCTAACTCTCCATTCCTCTCCCTACCTCTCTGTAAAATATCAATAAAATATGGGGAAAAAAACCACAAACTGTTGCAGAGTGTCACACCACATAGCAATAGAACTACTTATTGCACTTGATGCCATGAGATCATATGCTAATCATTCTGAATGTTGTTTACAGGTGGTGACTCTTGGATTTAAATATGTATATTATACTTTTAGATACGTAATATTTATTTCTATCAGCGAAATTACCATGGTGTTTTTACCAACATATTTTTTACTAAAATCTGTTAACAATAACAGTAAGATAGTAATAAAAAATAACCTGTTAAATTAATAATAAGTAAGCCTTGGTTAAAAGCATTTAAAAATTAACAAGGTGTTAATTTCCACATATAACTTATGGGCCAGAAAATTTAACCCTTAAATCTGAAGTTCATTAAATTGAAGTCTGAAAAATTGAGGATTAACTGCACCTGCATAGTTTTGGGGAAAGCCAAGATAGAGGATTGATCTCAGCAAGCACACTGTCAGCTGCTGAGGAAATTAACGTTCAAGGTGAAGCTATAGTAAACATTCTAGAAAATACACAGACTCCAACTGTACAAGAGGAGAGTAAAAAGGAAGAGATTGATGAAATAGGTGTGGAAGCTAAGAACATAGAATTAGTCATATCACAAACAAATGTGTAGAAAACAAAGGCAGTTGGAGCTCTGAAGAAAAACAGTAATGATATTATAAATACAATAATGGGTGCTCAATAAAATGTCACCACTACTGTTGAGTATGTCATGTTGAATTTTTAATGAAAGAAAAATAACTTAAAAAGTTTCAGAAGCTTTATTTTTCAGAAATAGGGGTTTAAGAACTATCCTTTAAAGTCATTATGATAGAGATTTGTGTGAGTATGAACTCTGGTGATTCTCAGGACTGACAACCTCAAAACTCCATTCCTAAGATGAATGCTGCAGTGATCCTATAAAATGTAAGATAATCCTTGTCACTTCTATGGCCAAAACCAAGCAATGATTCTTCTGTTCACTCAGAGTAAAACCTGATACCTTACCATGACCTGGAGCTCCTTGCAAGATCGATCCTGTCATGAATTGGATTGTATCCTTCCACCGCTTCCCCCTAAATTCATATATTGAATCCCTAACCTTCATTTTGACACTATTTGGAAATATGGCCTTTGGGAGATAATTAGGTTTAGATGAGGTCAAGAGGGTGAGGTCCTCATGATGGGATTAGTGCCCTTATAAGAAGAGAGATCAGAGAGCTTACTGTTTCCTCTCTGTCATGTGAGGATACGGAGAAGAAAAACATATAAGCCAGGAAGAGGACCCTCACCAGAACTCAACACTGCTGGTAACAGAATCTTGGACTTTCAGCCTCCAAAACAATGAGAACTTTGTTGTTTTAACCATCTAGTCTATGGCATTTTATTATGGGTGCTCAAACTGACTAATACATATCTCTATTAACTTTCTGAATTATTCTTTTTTTTATCTCCTTTACACCAATCAGAACCTCTTTTTTTTTCTTTTCTAAAACTACCAGGTATGACCCTGTGTTAGAATATAGCTCTACCTATACCCTCTGCCCTAAAATAATCTTTTGGAAGGCATTTACTTATCAAAAAATGTTATATCTTTTAAGACATTTCTTGATTTCTCAGCAAAATCAATTCTGCCTGCACTATTTTATACTACAATTACCCAGCACATCACATCTACACCTGCCTTTAGGATTATCTAACCTTTGTACTCTGCTTTACATTTTCTTGTTGTTGTTTTTTAAATAGGACATATAATCTAACCATAGTATTATTTATTGATTATGTTTATTAGTAAATGCCATTATCTGCATACTCAACTGTAAGCTTCATAAGGAAAGGGCTTTATTATTTTGTTTTACTTCTTTTCCCTAAATGAATTCCAAATATATATGAGGGTATACATTTTGTTCCTTAAAGATTAAACTTTAATGTGTTTTATATTATCTAAGGTATTTTTTCCTCATAATTCAGAACTAGACTATGTGCAGATTTCATAATCTACTTTCCTTCTGAAATAATTATATAATAAGTACTTTATCTACTTTTAATCCTCACTACTAACATTAAAACTTTTGTATGTAATTAGCTTCTTTTTAAACTTTTTTTGGCTAATGAATAAAACATAATCTTATTAGTTTATTTTTATTTGAAGCTGAATCTGATGTTTCCTAATGTGCCTTGCTTACAACAAAAAATAGTCCTTGTAAATAACTAGAGTTCTCATCATAAACCCCTTTGTAATATATCACAATTCAAGGTACTTGGGCATATATCTGTGATCAAGATAAAAAAAAAACCCAAAACCCTATGCTTGATCTTATTTTATAGTGATCTTATTTTGCATATCCTAAGGGTACAAACCCAGTTGTTTGAGTTTCAAAAACTATCACTCTCTTTGACTCTCTTTCAATTTAAAAGATAATTTCATTTCACAAGACTTGTACTAAAACTTTCTCAAAGTCTCTGTTTAAATTGTTCCCATGAAATTGGACTCAAGTCTCTGTCTGAGAATGAATTAGACTCTTAGATAGGACCATTAACACCTTCAATGCATGTATAACGCTCAAGCAGCACCCAATTGGCTCAAAAAAGTTGTGTCTGATGCCCAATATACTTAAGAGAGTTTGACGTAGGGGCCAGGAAGGAAGAGATAACAGGTTCCCAGGATATTATTTGATCTAGCTTCTTGCTTCCAGGTAGGCACATGCTGAGGCTGTTCAGGACAGATCATTTTCTAATTAGTGTTCTTCATATCCCATGTTCATTTTTCCTTATCTTTGAAATTACACAAAGCAGTTGTTATAGTGCCATGCACCTGAGGCTGTCTAACACTAACAGTTACTGGATTGAATGGTTGGCCTTGGATAATACACTGAGTGGCCAGATTATTATGACCACCTAACATTTGTAGGCACATTAGCCATACACTGCATTGTATGGAATATGGAAGCCAAAGGCTTGTTTGAACACCTTTGCTGTCCTGTAGTTACCAAGATAAAACACCTGCAGTTACCAAGATAAAACATCTCCAGTTCACATAAGAACACAAGGATTGGAGCATTGGAAAAAAAAAGTCATGTGGTCTGATGAATCACATTTCCAGTTGCATCATGCAGATGGTAAAGTGAGAATTTTACGGAAATAGCATGAAAGCATGCACCCCACATGCATGAGTACATCTCTTCAAGCTGATGGGAGAAGTGTTATGGTTTGGGGCATGTTTTATTGGCATAATTTTGGCCCTTTAATTATTGTGGAACAATTTATGAATAGCACAACATACCTAAGTATTGTTGCTGATCACTTTCATCCTATCATGTTGATGGCATATTCCAAAGGAGATGGCTTCTTCCAACAAGAAAATGTGCCATGCATGTTGCTCATATTTTGCAAGAGTGGTTTCAAGAACATGAGGGAGACTTTACCTTGCTTATGTGGCCCCCACAATCACCAGATCTCAATCCAATTGAGCATTTGTGGAATGAAGTTAAAAGAGCCATCAGGCAGCTGGTTCCAAAGCCATCAAATCTCACAGAACTGGACAGTGCTATTCATCAGTCATAGTGTCAGATTCCTCGCATTACCTTTCAACATCTTATGGAGTCAAAGCCAAGAAGAATCACTGCAGTATTGAAGGCAAAGAGTGGCCCAAGGAAGTACTGATGGGGCCACTCAGTGTATATTTTTCTTTGCTCAGTAGTCACCTCACAAAAGTTAATGTACTTCTTTAAATTGTAATAAGATTAGTCTTCTCTTGGTTTAAATGTCTATGTCAAAGATACATTGAGATAGGTACCATCAAAGTAGAAACAAGTAAAGAGTTAATCTGGTTTTGTCATTAAGGCCTTCCTACTTTGGACATTTTCCTCCCTTGCTAAATGTTCAAAGTAATACTTACATTTACTGCCTCATTGGATTGTTGTATGAATTAAATAAACCAATGCATCTGGCAGTGCCACACAATCTACTGAGGACTATTCAATTATAAGGTGCTTAATCACTTCCCCTTCTTTGTCCCTGGTTGAATTTTGTTTACATACCTACTATTATAGCATTCAGGAAGTTGTTTGCTGAATGTTTGTTAGAAATTACTGCATGTCTCTCTCTTTGTTTCCCAACACCAAGGTTGTCAGCTACTAGAAATCAGAGGCCTTAATTTATTATCTCTTCTGAATGGAAGCAAATACAATGCTATAGATGTAACAGTCAATTAAGTAAGTGTGGAATAAATTATTAAATAAAATATGTAGATTCCCTTACTGATTATTTGCAATATTAATATACGTTGCTATGCTAAGTTGGAATCATAAATCAAAGACATAATGAAAATAGTTCAAGCTCTAGTTTTCCAGATTTCAATGGTATAAAACTGTGATGTAAAGCTATACCAAAAGTAAATACATTTTTATTGATTGCAGAGAGGAACGGAGAAGGAACATCAATGATGAGAGAGAATCATTGATTGGCTGCCTCCTGTATGCCCTCCACTGGGGATTGAGCCCAAAACCTGGCATAAGCCCTGACCAGGAATCAAAACCTCACCTTTTAGTTCATCGGTTGACACTCAACCACTGAGCACACCAGCTGAGCAAATATAAGTTTTAAAGAGAATGCACAAGTTTTAAAACTATTAGAAAGAAATAATGCATTTCAAAAAAAAAAGTCCATATTATCATTTGTTATTACACTGAGTGGTCAGATTATTGTGATCTCTGAATGCATAATAATCTGGCCACTCAGTGTATATCTACACTAATAAAAGAGAATCATGCAAACTAATCATACCTCCACTACACCCACAAACCATGCCCACCATCCAATCAGGAGCAAGTATGCAAATTAACTCAACCAAGATGGCTGTGGCCAGGGAGGAAGCCAAGTTTTCCACCCACTCTGGCTGGCCCTGGCCTTAGGTCAAAACTACAAAGTTGCAATTGTAGAAGATAAATAAATCCCAACAAAAATGGCAGCAGCCATGGAGCTGGAGAAAGTAGAAGACTTGGGTTGCCCCCAGTGATGGAGGAAGCCAAACTTCCTGGCCAGTCCTGGCCTCTGCCCAAGGCTACAAAGTTTCAATTATAGAAGATAAATAAATCCCAGATACACAGGGCCTTTGCTTGGGTCTCCAAGGGTCGTGGCCAGCCTGAAAACTACCACCGGCCCTTCACCTAGGCTGCCCCATCCTGATCTGGGAACCCCCATCCTGATATGGGACACCCTTCAGGGCAAACCAGCCTGCCCCCATTCATGCACTAGGCCTCTATCCTATCTAATAAAAGAGTGATATGCAAATTGACTCTCACTCCAACACACAAGATGCCTACCCTCATGTGGTCAAATATGGCTGCCCCCATGTGAACACAGATGGCCAGCAGGCGAAGGCAGTTGGGAGGGACCAGGCCTGCAAAGGAGGGCAGTTGGTGGGGTGAGGGGGCACGATCAGGCCAGCAGGGGAGGGAAGTTAGGGTTGACCAGGCTGGCAGGGGAGGGAAGTTGGGGGAAACCAAACCTGCAGGGAAAGGCAGTAGAGGGCAATCAGGCTGACAAGGGAGCAGTTAGGCGTCAATCAGGCTGGCAGGGGTGTGGATAGGGGTTGATCAGGCTGGCAGGCAGAAGCAGTTAAGGGCAATCAGGCAGGCAGGCAGGTGAGCATTTGGGAGTCACCAGTCCTGGATTGTGAGAGGGATGTCCAACTTCCCGTTTAACCCTGATCCTACTGGGATCAGGCTTAAACGGGAAGTTGGACATTCCACAAGTGGTCTCAGATTGGAGAGGATTCAGGCTATGCTGAGGGACAACCCCACCCATGCACGAATTTTGTGGACCGGTCCTCTAGTCCTATATAATAAAAGGCTAATATGCAAATTGTCCCCTCAACCAAGAGTTCGACCAGCAGTAAGGCCAGCCCACAGCCCATGTCCCCTCCCCTTTGCCAGGAGCTGGAGCCAACCCATGTATGCTTCATAATAATCTGCTACTCATTGAATATCTACTTATAGTATCAGAGTCCAGTATATTTTATGCTAAAGAATTATGAATAGCATGGCTCAAATATTAGGTTAGTCATATTCTACTTGTTTAGTTCTGTGAGATCTTTATGGTTCACAAAGGACAGCAATATCTACTACTTTAATTTTAAAGTATTGTGAAATGTTGCCCTGTTTTGTAAACATTTCAAACTATTGTTTCAAACCTTTAGTTAAGTCTTCTTTAAACATTGCTTGAATCAGTGGTCATTTAGAAAACTAGAGGCAAAAAAATTCAGCTAATAAGAAATCATATTTCTACTCAAAGATTATATCATCAATATATTTATTTCATCAGAATACATGTGGTGAGGATCATAATCTGTCATAATAGAATGATAGATTATATTTTTTCATGCTACATTAATATCATTCAAGTAGAATTCTCCTTTTGCTAGGACAATACATTAAACATATACCAATCTTTTCCGAAGTAGATGCAAACTTTTATAATAAAGTAGGAAAAGCTATCATGAACCAGATCATGCATACATTCTCCTCCAGCTTGCTGGGCTTCCACTTCTCCAGTGATTAGAAGCATGGACTTTGAAACCAGGCCTCCTGCATTCATACTGTACTTCCACCACCTATCAGCTGTGGGACTTTAGTCAAGTTACATAATCTCTCTGTGTTTCATTTTTCTTAACCAGTGAAGTGAGTACTCATAGTCCCTACTTCACAGAGTTGTCCTGGACATGAAAACAGTTTAAAATACTGAAAGCATGTAATAAAGCCCCTAGAAATATAAAGGCTGCATAAACATTTGCTATTGCTATATGCAGAGTCTTTGCATATATTACTTCTTTAATTAGAAGTCATATTTTGTAAGGTTTCCTTGAGTGTCAATGCTGGTTCAAATGTCCTGCTGCCTTCAGCTATAATAAGATTTTTACTAAAAATCTAAACATAACAGAAGGGCATCAGCAAGGTTTCAGCATCACCACCATAGTATTACATTCTGAATCACTGTGAGATTCAGAAACAGAGCTCAGGAAAAAGTATTATAACTTTTTCTTCATCTTTGACTTTTACTCTGAGATCCTGGAAAACAAAGAGCTTCACTGTTTTTTCCTCGCACGAATGCAAATCAGCTCAGGGCAAGAGCCTGGGAAGCAAAGGCATCTACTCTGTGCCTGCGTGGAGAACCAGCCCAACCCGCAGCTGTTTGGAGACTCATACTCTTCATTAGTGTGTGCTCCCTCAGTGCACCAGGCACCTGTCACCTTTCCTCCACCTGGTTTTCAGAAAAACTTTTCTTCTGATTCTGTGATGCCTCCTCTTTTTTCCCCTTCTCTTTTGATTTGTATCTTGAGGGAAAGTCAGAAGCTCTTCCCTGGTGACCAATCTTGATCAAATTATTTACAGTGGCTCATATGTGCCATTATTTGTAAAAATAAATAAATAATAAATAAATAAATAAAATAAGCATAGGGTTGGAAGTCATATTCCTGTTTAATGCTTGTAATGAATAAAATATGACATTTGCACTTAGAAGATGGTCAGTGACTTAAGTTTCATTGAGGGCAACATGCCATGCTTGATCAAAAGGGCAATAGTAGCCCTAGCTGGTATGGCTCAGTGGATAGAGAGCATCGGCCTGTGGACTGAAGGGTCCCAGGTTCGAATCCAGTAAAGGGCACATGCCTGGGTTTCAGGCTCGATTCCTAGTGGGAAGCATGCAGGTTACAGCTGATAAAGGATTCTTTCTCATTATTGATGTTTCTGATTCTCTCTCCCTCCCTTCCTTTCTGAAATCAATAAAGACATCTTAAAAAAGAGGGAGGGGCCATTAATAACTACAGATAACAGTTTCCAAGTTAGCTTTATGCAATTTCATGCCTCCTCTAACTGTGTTTTAAATTAACATCGATATGTTTGTGTACATGTGTGTCTCTCTACTTATATCCATTTCCCCATAAAGTTCTGAGATTGAGAATTGCACTGATTAAAATGGAAGGGTAATAGAATCTCTTTGAAAACAATGAATAACAAAGCACAGAAAATTGAAAGGAAATGGGGCAAAGCTTAGTTTTGAAGCCAGCAAAATCAGCAGTGGGCACAGGGAAAGGAGTTAAAGAGTTTAGAGAGAGGAAAATGCTATCTTCCTGACTCCCCATCCCAACCCACAACAAAGCAAACCGATCTGGAGATCTCCAGTCTTCACCTGTCTTGCTTGCCTATAACTAAACCTCGAGCAGAGCCTAGCAGTAGTTGGCACTTCATAAATATTTCATGAAGGAATGAATGAATGAAAGAACACAAGTAGCATTAACAAGCAGAATTTAAAGATTAGTAGTTGAATGAAGCCACTGATATAGAGAACTTTTCTGCTAAAATAGTCAAGTCGCTCATATAGGCAATGCTCATTTGTTCTAAAGTAAATACCTATTTGGGGGAGAAGCTATCCTATCTAATAAAGACAGCATATGCAAATTGACTGTCACTCCATGACAAAGATGGTTGTGCCCACAGCCAATAAGGAGGGAATATGTAAATTGATGCAACAAAGATGGCAGTTGGGCAGTGGAGCAACAAGGGTACGGCAGGGCACCTGCTATTAGGAGGGAGGGGGGAGTGGAAGGAGATACAGGAGGGCAGTAGGGCCTGAGCAAAGGTGGAAGACAACTCTAGATGGAGTGAAGGCCCAGGTACTGGGTGCCAAAGGGAAGCTAGTACTGGCAGCAAGGGTAAGAAAGGCCTATTCTTGCACCAGTTTTTGTGCTTTGAGCTTCTACTGTTAGTACATAACAGCACACTCATATAACAACCTGTTAGCAAGTGCCCAAACTAGCAGTGAGGCAAAACACAAATGCAAATGGTCAACTGACAGAGTTTAAAAGTTGCCAAACAACTTCAAAATATTTGTTTTATTGGGTTCTTTGATCCTCACTGAGCTGGAAACTTCTTATGGACAGGGATAGAATCTCATTCACCTTTAGTTCCTGGTACCAGTATATGACTCAGAGTCTGCACACCTTTATTAATTTATTGAACTAAATCCCAAGAAAGTTTCTCAGGTAAGGTAGACATCATGCCATATCAGATAAAGCCCATCTTAATCTCTGCAAGCAGAGATTACCAGTGTTGTTACTTTGTTAAATCTCCTGTAAAACGGGTAAGGTTAAGCAATTGCTCCTCTAGTGTGAAAGAACCATAGCATTGACACTAATTTGATTTTTTCAGTGTTGTCCATTCTATAATTGCATCACTTAGAGTCTGCACCCAAAATCTGTTTTGTCAGTTTGTTGACACCCAGTACCAGTCAGCCTCTCAGAAGATGGTGGCTCAGTGAGAGAAAGTGCATTCACACCTCCATAATTCAATCAATCAGCTTGCAAAAGCATCACTTCTAGCAGATCACAGCTGCCACCTGAGGAGAAAGGCTTGTTTTCTAGTCCCTCTGGCTACAACCTTATTTGATTTATGTTGAAAAGCATTACTATAAGAACCAACTGAAATGAGGGTAAATGTATACCTGAGAGTATAGGCAGACATAAATATTTTAAATAAAATGGTAACTGTGGGAGTAAGATAATGTATAGAAGCATGGGACCTTAATGTATTGTAATTATTTCATTTCAAAGGAAAATAAAGAACTTTAAACAGAGTATCATCTAATTGAGATTACACACATAAAAAGTACAATAAGCCCTGGATTTTGCTGACCTTGATTTAACAGACCTCAGATTTAACAAAGATAGGGACAGTGACCAACTTTTTGGTTGATACTAGGTGGTAATCCTTGGTCTTCTTGATATTTGTTTTCCTGGACTGAAATACCAAGTACAAGTAAGTGGGGCAAAGTTGAACACAGCCTCAATATTATTGGCTTGTGTGAACGTGGGTAGATTTTCTGCTCTGTGAGAGGGCTGCTATGGACATCATTTTTTTTTTTGATTTAATAAATCTTTGTTCAGATTTTTACAATTATTCCTCTTTTTTTCCCTCTACCCGGGTCCCATCCCACCCTCTGCCCTTACCTCCTTCCCCATTGTCCTCATCCATAGATGTATGATTTTTGTCCAGTTTCTCTCTGCACCCCTTTACCCTCTTTCCCCTGAGAACTGTCACTCCACTCCCTTTCTATACCCCTGATTCTATTATATTCACCAATTTATTCTGTTCATCAGAAATTTAATTCACTTGATTTTTAGATTCACTTGTTGATAGATATTTATTTGTTGTTCATAACTTTTAGCTTTACCTTTTTCTTTTTCTTCCTCCTCTTTAAGAGTACCTTTCAGCCTTTCATGTAATACTGGTCTGATGTTGATGAACTCCTTTAGTTTTTTTTCTTATCTGTGAAGATCTTTCTCTGACATTCAATTCTGAATGATAGCTTTGCTGGGTAGAGTACTCTTGGTTGTAGGTTATTGCTATTCATCACTTTGAATATTTCTTGCCACTCCCATTGGCCTATATAGTTTCTGTTGAGAAATCAGCTGACAATCCTATGGGTGTTCCCTTGTAGATAATTAACTGCTTTTCTCTTGCTGCTTTTAATATTCTCTCTTTGCTTTTGTTCTTGGTATTTTAATTATGATGTATTTTGGTGTGGTCGTATTTGGATTCCTTTTGTTTGGGGTTCTGTGTGCTTCCTGGACTTGTGTCTATTTCTTTCATCAGGTGGGGGAAGTTTTCAGTCATTATTTCTTCAAATAGGTTTTCAGATCTTGCTCTCTCTCTTCTTCTGGCATCCCCATAATTCTGATGTTGGTACTCTTGAAGTTGTCAATTTTTGCATTCTTTTTTTTTCTTTTCCAGTTGAGTGTTTTCTGCTTCTTTGTATTTGAAATCTTTGACTTGATTCTTGTGTTTCTCTAGTCTGCTATTAGGTCTCTATAATATTTTTATTTCAATCAGTGTATGTTTAATTTCTAGCGGGGCCTTTTTCATCTCCTCTTGGGTCTCACTAAATTTATCTATGCTTTCTGGGAAATTCTTGAAAAACCTTATAGCCGTGGTTTTGAGCTCTATATCCAGTCATTTGTTTTCCTCCATTTCTTTCATTTGTAATCTGTTCCTTTGTCTCCACATTTTCATTGCTTCTCTGAGTTAGTAGAGTAGCTTTGTGTGCTAGGTGTACTATATGGCCCAGTAGCTCTGCCTCTTAAGTTACCTGAGGTGGATACTCTTGGTGCACCCTTTTGTGGACTGTGTGTACATCCTTGTTATAATTAAGTCTTGATTGTTGTTGGTATCACTGGGAGGAATTGACTTCCAAGCCAATGAGTTGTGAGGATCAGCTGTGTCTGCATCAGGAGAACTTCTGTGCTAGAGTCAGCATTATGGTACAAGACTTGCAAAATTGCAAAAGCCTCTGTGTTCAGATTGGATGGGGCAGAGTCTCAGGGCTGAGCAGACAGCCATGGCTTCCTGTCACTCCTGCCCTATGCAGCCCTGGGTCTCAGTGTCCCTCAGTAATCACTGCTCACCTCTCTGAGTGCACTTGCTCTCACGTGCTAGCTCCAGACCTTTGCCTTTCACAGCTCCCCTGAGTTTCTATTCACTCCAGGAATCCGTATGAGTCTTAGTCCCCAATCTTCACCCAAAACTGGGGTTCAGTGCAGTAGAAACTACATTTCAGTGCAATTGAAAAGTTCTCTCTTTCTCCCTCTAGAGAAAGCTAGCAGCAAAATCAGCAGCCATCCCTCTGTGTGCACACTCGTGCTGACCTCTGTCTTTCATGGCTCCCCTACATTTCTGTGCATTCCTCCCTTTTTGCAACAGTCCATACTCTTCCTCTGTGTGAGTCTTACCCGGAACTGAGGTTCAGTGCAGTTGGGAGTTTTTGTCTTTCTCTTGTTAGAGGAAGCCAGCCAGGCACTCCGCTGCCCTCCTTTCCATGCATATCTCCATACCTCAGCCTTTTGCAGCTCCTCTGAGTCTCCATGAGGCCCTCTCTTTTCTTCTAGCTGTAGAGCTTCCACTCATCCAGCTTTCCTGTGGTTCTGGATGATGTCCGTTCTGTTTCTTTAGCTGTAGTTTTGAAATTGTTGTGCGAGGCAGCAGTTTAGATGTTCACCTATGCCACCATTTTGGTTTATCTCTGGACGTCAATTTTTGATTCCACATATTGGGTAACATCCATTTCATAATCTGTAGGGGAGTTAGGGAATGTGTGTCCCTCAGCCCAGCCTATACCCTCTCCAACCTGGGACCCCTCAAGGGATGCCTGATCACACCGGAATTGGGCTAAACGGACAGTAGGACATCCCTCTCACAATCTAGGACTGCTTGCTCGCAACCGCTCGCCTGCCTGCCAGCCTGCCTGATTTGCCTGATTGTTCCTAACCGTTTCTGCCTGCCAGCCGGATCACTCCCTACCTGCTCCCTGCCAGCCTGGTCACCTCTAACTGCCCTCATCTACAGGCCTGGTCCCTCCCAACTACCCTCCTCTACACCCACAACTGCCCACCCCTGCTGGCCTTCTTGTGGCAGCCATTTTGTGTCCTCATAGTGGTGGCCATCTTTGACCACATGGGGGTGGCCATCTGTGTGTTGGCGTGATGGTCAATTTGCATATTACCTTTTCATTATAAAGGATAATAATAATAATAATAATAGGTCTCATAGAAAAAAAATTAAGAAGTTTTAAAAATGGGAAATCTTTTAACAAGAAAAAATTGAGTCTAGAAATGTTCAGGGACAATTCCAAAATATAATTCCTAAATAATATACTTCAGCACTTCAAGTATAATAAGTTCATTTGCTTATTTCAATTCAATTTTTTGCAAACAGTATAATTTTTTGGATGGTGGTACTAAGTCCAAATATTCATAACTAATGATATATAGCAAAAAAATAGAAACTTCACTAATAATTGAATAAAAGATTGACTATAGTTGGATAACAATGAAAAGTTTTATACATAATACATAAGAGTAAGAGAAATCAAAGGCATGCTTATGATGTTGCATGTTGGAAAAAACATAAAATCCATCAAACAATAGAAGTTTAAATATATATTTTGTTAATTTCAACATTTAATGGTAAACTTTTGACTTGAATTAATCTCAAATCAGAAATACAAATTTACATTTCAAAATATACTGATATTTTTGTAGGATACTATATTTTTATTTCATATGTGCATGCTTCTTGTGGCAAGGTAATATATAAAAGATTATCTGCCTCTATATGTAACTGAAAGGTGATGTATATTAATTTAGAGTTAAATAATATATGAAAGGCATTAATCTTCCACAAAACAAACATCATGTTTACATAAGCAATTACATTTAATTTGAGATAGCAAATGTTTAAAAAGACATCATCCATCCAACTGTTCATTATATGTCTATTAGCTTTAATACCTTAGAGAACTGGAAAATATTAAATATAAAACACCTGCCTGAATGATGCTACGTTTAATTATCACAGTTTAATAACATTGAAAGCAGACATTTTTGCCAGTTACTTGATAGTCTCAAAAAGTTAAACATATATTCTGTAGAGACTAAATAATAGTGTGAGTTCAATTAAAATAACATTTCATTCTTCTCACACATTTACTGACTGTGTAGTATGTGCCTACTACATACCAATCTCTTTCTAGATGTATAAACAAAACAGAAAAACCCCCGTTCTCATTGCGCTTCAAAATGTTCATGTGTTGGATGTGGTTATACAGATAATAAAAAAATACACAATAAATTATGTAGCATATTAAATAGCAATAAAACTGTGAAAATCAATATTAATAAAAGTAGATAAATATATTGACATTTTACCATTCCTTAACTCTAATCTTATCTAATTAAAGACTAATATGAAAATTGACCATCACTCCAAGACACAAGATGGCTGCCGCCATGTGGACACAAGATGACTGTCACAAGATGGCTGGCAGGGGAGGGAAGTTGTGGACAGTTGGAGGTGACCAGATTGGTAGAGTAGGGCAATTGGGTAAGATCAGGCCAGCAAGAGAGGGCAGTTAGGGGGTTCCAGGCCTTCAGGGAGGACAGTTGGGGGACCCAGGTCTTTAAAGGAGGGCAGTTGGGAGAGGGGGACCAGGCCTGCAGGGGAGGGCAGTTGGGGGGAGAGCTGTTGGGAAGGCAGGGAGAGCTGTTGAGAGGGCAGCCTTCAGGGGAGGACAGTTGGGGTTGACAAGGCCTGCAGTGGAGGGAAGTTGGGGGGCAGACCAGGCTTTCATTGCAGGGCAGTTAGGAGGAGATTCTGGCCTGCAGTAGAGGACAGTTGGAGGAATCATGCCTGCAGGGGAGGGCAGTTAGGGGTGACCAGGCCCTCAGGGGAGGGCAGTTAGGGGCAATTGGGTAATCCAGGGAGCAGTTAGGCATTGATCAGGCTGGCAGTAGAGTGGTTAGGAGGTGATCAGGCTGGCAGGCAGAAGTGGTTAGGGGCAATCAAAGAGAGGCAGGTGAGTGGTTAGGAGCCAGCAGTCCCAGATTGTGAGAGGATGAAGGTCAGGCTGTGGGATAACCCCTCCACTCGTGCATGTATTTCTTGCCTTTGGCCACTAGTCCTATATAATAAAAGGGTAATATGCAAATTGTGCCATTGGCCAGGGGTTTGACCAGAGTTTGACCAGGAGGCAGGGCCAGCCCACCAACCACCCAGAGTCCCTCCCTCTGGCTGATCTCACCCCAGTTGCCCCCCACTGCCAATAAAGGGAGGCCGTCTGGATATCACCTGTGCACAAATGTGTTCTCTAGTATAAAATAACAAAGGTTAAAACTTTTCTAATTCAACAACTATAAGTGTAAATTACTTGTGTAAAGTGTAAAATAGCTGTGCAGGGCCCACTCAATATCACAGAGAAAGGTACATTTTCTGATGAGTATCACTGGAAAGCAAAGCACTTTTTCATTTACTAACAAGATTATGTGTTGTATTAATTGCAAACAAACAAAAATATGCTAACATTGATTATATTAAGATTTAGTCTTCTAGGAAGATGAGAAACGTTATGATGCTTTAAGACTGCATAGGGGGTTTCTCTAGCATGTCTTTCAGAACATGTTTCTGTTGTAATGAAGTTCCCAGAGAGGTAAATGTTTGGAGGAAATGTGAAAGTAGACTTTCAAATGGTGATGTTTTTGTTCCCATTACCCATTCATATAAAAACAGCTAAATGGTAAATATGTGTATGACAAGGGGAATTATAAGCAGCCCTTTTTGAGTTCTTAATGTTATAATGTTGGATTGTACATTGTCATCTTACATTAATAGTATTGATTTCTCTGATGGCAATATTGCTCTTAATATTTTTCTCACATTAAAAATTTATACCTAGCCGAAACCAGTTTGGCTAAGTGTATAGAGCATCGGTCTGTGGACTGAAAGGTCCCAGGTTCGATTCTGGTCAAGAGTATGTACCTTGGTTGCAGGCACATCCCCAGTAGGGGGCTTGCAAGGGGCAGCTGATCGATGTTTCTAACTCTCTACCCCTCTCCCTTCCTCTCTGTAAAAAATGAATAAAATATATTTTTAAAAATTTACATCTATGTAGTCAGATATGATTTAATGTACAGTTTCATTTATAAAATCTTTTTTTTAAATCTTCACCTGCGAATATTTTTTTTTATTGGTTTTAGAGAAAGTGTGAAACAGAATAAGAGAAACATCAGTGTGAGGAGAGAAACTTGGATTGGTTGTCTTCCACATGTGCTGGACTAAGATTGAATCTTCAACCTAGGAATTTGCCCGGACAAGGAATCAAAACCACAACCTTTTGGTTTATGGGATGACACTCCAACTGAAACCCTGTGAAGAACTTTTTAAAAAATATATTTTTTTATTGATTTCAGAGAGGAAGGGAGAGAGAGAGATAGAAACATCAATGATGAGAGAGAATCATTGATTGGCTGCCTCCTGCATGTTCCCCACTGGGGATCCAGCCCACAACCTGAGCATGTGCCCTGACCTGTAATAGAACCATGACCTCCTGGTTCATAGGTCTATGATTTTAAAAAAAATCAATTTAAACCTATTTTAAAAAGTGTTTTCATTGGCATTTCCCTTTTATAAATTTACTAGAGGCCATTGCAGGAAGGGCTTCCTACAATAGGGCTTCCTGCTGTGGTCTCTGTTGCCCTGCCAGCTTCTCTCCCTTCTCAGCAGCCCTGCCTGCTCCCTCCCTTCTCCACTACCCCACTTGCTTGCTTCTCCCCAGCTTCTCTCCTTTGACTTCCTTCTATGCTGGCTTCAGTCTTCACTCTGTACCAGGATATGCAAATTAATCTCCATCTTAGTTGGGTTAATTTGTATACTTGCTCTGATTGTCTGGTGTGTGTGTGACTGGTGGGCATGGCTTGTGAGTGTAGCAGAGGTACAGTCAATTTGCATATTATTCTTTTATTAGATATGATTGTTGAGTCCCTATTATCTGGTTTATGTCCCAACTGTTTAAATTGATTTCACTCTTCACCTCCGTTTCTCTCTCCAAAAGTTGATCAGACCCTACTTTTCTTGCTTTATCTATATTGTCTTCTTTACATAAATATTTATTTCCTCCTGTCACTTTTGTTCAAGGACTATACCACATCTTATTCCCATTCTTGGTTTCACACTTTCTTTCTCATTTAATGACCTTCATTTCTATCACAAAATTATCACCAGATAATTTTATAGAAAAAAAAATCACTTTTTGCTATCATTTTACTCTTTTTAAAAAAAGTGCCCATTAAAATTGTACTCTTTGATGTTACACCTTCTTTATAGAAAAGTTACATCATTTTATTATACTTTTCCTAAGCTTTTACACATTATTGCTGAAAGCATTATTTGCAATACACGTTTGCCATGATGTGCATAAAATTGTTCTGTTTGCCCTGCATGGTAACTTTTACCATCTTTCCCTTATCCTCAAAAAAGGAAATGTCTACCTCAGGAAATATTATAACATTGCATCTGCTTTTTTTCAAAGAATCACAAATATCAGTGAATTATTTCAAATATTTTTAAAAAGTGAGTCAATGTTTGTTTTGTTAATGGTGTAAGCATATGGAAAGGATTTTCCTTTTGATATTCTATTCTGATACTCATGACTTTAATACACATGAAGGGATTCTAAAGAAATAGAGACTTGAAAAATGAAAAAATTCCTTGCTTTAAACATTGAATACGAACAGAGATTACAACTTAGAATTGTTTATAAAAAGCCAAACTAAAGTGTATTTTCTTATTTGATCTCACTTCACATGCCTTCTACTCCAAATAATGGGGAGCACCAGCATGTGTTTGAAGCAATGGGAGAACACACAAAACATTGGTATGCACATGAAAGCACTGATTGAACTCTCAAAGTTTAAAAGGTAAGAAGTTTATTCTCCTTTTATCAAGCAATGTCTATAGATGGAGCATCCACATGGTGTAAGCTACCAAAGAAGGATGTGTGAGACAGACTTACATGAAATCATTAGGAACGGACACTTACTATGGTTTAGGTTCACAAGGGAGGAAACTGCTAGAAAGGAAAGCAGATAAGTAGAAACATAAGCTGATTTTGTTGTTTATTAAATCTACCTCCCATAATGTTTCCTTAAGCTAGGAACAAATCTACTGGATCACACAATTCCGGATGCTATATACACATAAGATATTACACACTATAAAATTTCAGGTTTCTAAGCAGTTTTACACAATTTAAACTTGAGTAAAATTTATATTTAAAAAAGACCTTATTGGATTACCTTCAGTATATGGAGGTCATTTCAACAGCCCATTAGCATTTTTAGCAGCAACAAAGCCAAAGTAAGTAAAAAGTTCTCAAAACATGTAAGCTATTACTTTAATCCTAGATAATGATCTGCTTATTTCAATAAACCAACTGTCTAGTTTTAATCCACTTCTACTGGCCTTATTTTTACCTTTAAAATGCATTTTTTTTAATTTTTTTATTTATTTCTATGCAGTATCTCAAATAAGATTGGTTAGGTTCTGAACTACAGCACAGAATTAGTGAGTGGGTCATTTAAGGGTGATGTAGGAGTTTAACAGAAGTCACTTAGGAAAGTTATTAAAGAATGACGTTTTTGATGGGTTATATGTAAATAGTAAAGGCAATGGTGACATACATTTTTACTCACCACTGTGGAGCTATCCTCTAATTCCCAATTTTTAAACTAATTCTCCTAAAACACTAATATTCATCAGTTATCTAGCCAGTTTTTTACTCTCTGGTGTTAATTTCCCTACATATGTCTTACTCTAAGCAGACAAAAATAATGCTGCTTCTTTAACAAATGAGAGTTCCTGCTGATGCAACACTGGAGTAAATGAAAAAAAAAGTCTATTTTGCAATTAATAAATGTTTGTAAGCAGTTGACATCCCAGACAAACTTGCATTATGAACATAATGTGATCTAGTAATTGAAAGCAAGATGAGTAGAGAATACATTGCAAACATTTTACCATAATTATTTTTTTCCTCCTTCCTTCCCCATTTTCCATAGCAAGCTGCAGATTATACAGTAAGTGTCAAATAAAGTTTTGTCACCTGACTTTTGCCTTCAAATGATATTCCATTAAACAAATAACTGAAGGCAGGATTTCGTGCAAGAGATGTTAAATATTTCTCTTTTTATGAAAATGATTTAGAGTTATGAATGTTCAGTATGCAGCTTTTATCCTTCCTTTTCCTCTTGTGACATTCCCTCAAGGCACAAAAGATTTTAAACAGTGAATGGGACAGAATATTTTGAATTAAGAATTTTAAGTTTCCACAATACCTTTTATTTCTGGTATCAGTATATCAGAAAAGGACAGAAGAAAAATAGATAAACCACCCTTAAAATAAAATGGGGCTAAAAGTCATCTGAAATTCCCTGCAGTTCTTTTTTAAGTATTTAAATTCCTATTTTGTTGGCTTAAAACATAAGTATAGATTTGAGTCTTGTGATTAATATTTTTTTTTACTAAATAATGTGTTAAAAATTTCTAATCAACTGATATGACTAATTGTGTACCCCCCCAAAAAAAATCCATTTTATTTGGGCCAATCGAGTTAACTTGAGTACAAGTAGGATATAAACTTGAAAAAATTAAACTAAATTTAAACAATGAGTTAAGTGCAATGTACTGGAAAACTCTTCATTCAATAATTATCTAATAGGGCTCCTAGGCATCTCCAACCCAAATAACTGTGTTTCCTTTTCCAACTTCAGTGATCTCACAGTTTAGCTTATTGAGCCGTCCATCTAGTATAAAGAGAGAGTCCTTGGAAGGTGTCATCAGGTATTGCCCAAACAAGCCACTGTCCTGAATTTGCCTGTTCTTCCGGTTCCAAGGCCATTCTTCTGCCTTGAGTGGCTCCTTAAGGCTCTTTATCATCTTGACCTTTCCCGAGGAGAGTTCCACAAAGAGTACGTCTGTCTGTGTGCCCGAGCTCCCATAGATATTGTACTGATGGGCTTCAGTAAAAGACGGCTGAAATGCCAGGTCAGATATGTGCAGATTCGTGTGAATATCAAAAGCCTCCTGGATTTCTCCTCTGATGGTAATGTACTGGACCCTCACCAGACCTTTCACGTCATTAATGCTGACAAGATAGTGCCCATCTGGAGACACATATGGAGTGCCCGTCACATCACTATTGAATCCAATGACTGAGTCGGTTACACTGTCCACCATGAGCTGTGGGGGAATTGCTCCAGTGCTGTTTGGCTTGCAGCCAATGAAGTAGTATCCTCCGAGGTGTGTATAAGCCAGCGATTGAGGAACACACTTATAAATTTTCAAGTTAATTGTCTTGATGTATGACATGGTCTCAAGGTCAATTTTTTGCAGCGCAGCTTCATCTTTATGAAGAATAAATCCAAACCTGAAAAAAAGAAAAACTGAAGTTAGTCAGGAAAATGAAGAGTGGCTGCCATGAAAAGAAGCACCATGGACAGTATGGGAAGGGCCATCGCAAGTCCAGGTGTTCACTCCGGTCTGTGCAGCAATTTGTTTCTTAATTGTCTCTGAATTCACCTTTAAATTGTGCTTCATCCTCCTTATTCTAGGCCATTACAGCCAAACAATTTTAATTCATGCTGTGGAAAACAAAATAATTAAATGTAGTATATCTAGTTAATTGCAACAAAAGAGGCTAAAAATGTAAACGTTATTTTGTATGTCTCTAGACCTTTGGTATCGAACAAGCTTGGTTAACTGCTATAAAAGCCATAACAATAAAATGTGTGGCTATACATCTATTTCACTCATTTCATTTACATGTTATGTAGTCTTATGATCTCCTAAAAACTCTGACACATAACTATTTAAATAATTATCCATCTTTTGCATTTTAATCAGCCTCAAAGGACCATGTTAATAGATGTGGATTTATTATTTTTTGATACAGAACTATTAGACTTCTGTACATTACATTTTAGAATCGCCTTGATTATCTCTATAATCTTAACACTTATTGTATTATACATTTTAAAGCCTAGTCAATTTTTTCACCCTTGCCATGCTTATATTGTTTTTAATGATACACCCACATTGTATTGGATGTCTTATGTTAAACAATGATGAACTTTGGAGATTTAGAGCATTTTTCTCTTAAATTCAATTAAAAAGAAGTAATTAAAATGTTTTTGAGGACATCTTTAATTACATTAATGCTTTTATAAGTGTTTCTTCTGAATGCTGGCTGAAAATGATCAAAATCCCTGTGGCAAGGTAAACATATTTTGAAACCCTTACCTATATTATTTGTGGCTCTCTACCAAAAATAAGTTAAATCAGATAAAATAAGATAGATACTAATATGCAACTTTATATATTAATTACATATTGGCCAATATAAATGTGAAAGGCTTTTATTTTATTAGTAATATTGATTAAAGCATTTTCAATTATATTCAAAATCTCCCTAAAAATAAAGATCAGAAAAATATTCATACACATTTTTTTATAAATGAAAAAATGATGGCATTGTATTAAGACAAAGCAAAATAAAACAAACAAAACCTCCACAAATAGCATATTATGTCATCTGTGCAATTCATTTGTAGTATGGTAATTCTTACACAAAGTTTTATTTATGTAAAAAATTAGCATTTTCAAAAAAATAAATATTATCATGTCCATATATAATATAAAAATATGTGCATTCAGGAAAATAGCTTCTAAAAATTTTAAATATAAGCACATGTCATGCCCAAAATATATATAAGTGTATATCTTTAATATCATAGAAAAATAAGATACATTTTCTCAAATAACCAGTTTTATAATTACATAAGCTGGGAATGTATAACAACAAATATTTTACTAAAATAAATAAAATTATAACTGCTTCTATGTTATTACATTGCATTTAGTTGGGAAGCCATATTATAATTTTAACTATGTGAACATGATTAAGATACTATCTAATGTCATTGGAGAATACAAATCCTATCTAATAAAAGAGTAATATGCAAATTAGCCATACCTCTTCTACACCCACAAGCCACACCCACCAGCTAATCAGGAGCAAGTATGCAAATTAACCAAACCAACATGGTTGTGGCCATGGAGAGAGCAGGAGGTTTGGCTTGTCCTCTGCAATGGAGGAAGCCAAGTTTTCCACCTGCCCTGGCAGGCCTAGGCCTCCATTCAAGGCTACAAAGTTTCAATTATAGAAGATAAATAAATTCCAGATACCAGGGCCTCCACTTGAGGTACCAAGGGGGCATGGCCAGCCTGCACACCACCACAGGCCCCTTGCCCAGGCTGTTCCACACCCCAAGGGAACCACTATCCTGATCCAGGACACTCTTCAGGGCAAAACAGCTGGCCCCCCACCATGCACCAGGCCTTTATCCTATCTAATAAAAGATTAATATGAAAATTGACCATCACTTCAACACACAAGATTGCTGCCCCCAGGTGGTCAAAGATGACTGCCCCGATATGGACACAAGATGGCTTCCACAAGATAGCCAGCATGGGAGGGCAGTTGGGAGGGACAAGGTTTGCAATGGAGGGCAGTTGTGGGTGATCAGGCCAGCAATAGAGGACAGTTGGGGGCAAACATGTTGGCAGGGGAGTGGTTAGGGGTGATCAGGGTGGCAGAAGCAGTTAGGGACAATCGGAAAGGCAGGCAGGTGAGCAGTTGGAAGCCAGCAGTCCTGGATTGTGAGAGGGATGACTGACTGCCTATTTAAGCCTGATCCAGGTAGGGTCCCAGATTGGAGAGGGTGCAGGCTGGGCTGAGAGACACACACCCCTGTGCACAAATATTGTGCACCGGGCCTCTAGTTCTTCTATTTAAAAAAAGGAAAATTACAGCCTGACTGGTATGGCTCATTTGGTTGAGAGTTATCCTATGAACCAGGTGGTCATGGTTCCATTATTCCTGGTCAGGGTGCAAGGCTGGTTTTGACTTGATTCCCATTAGGGAGCATGCAGGAATCAGCCTAATAATGATTCTCTCTCATTATTGATATTTCTATCTCTCTCCCTCTTCCTTTCTCTCTCTGAAATCAATAGATACATTTTTAAAATGTCTATAAAATGATCCTTTAGCTAGGCTGGCATTGCTCAATGGTTGAGTATCAACCTATGAACCGAGAGGTTGTGGCTTGATTCCTGGTCAGGGCACATGCTTGGGTTCAATCCCCATGCAGGAGGCAGCCAATCAATGATTCTCTCTCATCATTGATATTTCTGTGTCTCACTCCCTCTCCCTTCCTCTCTGAAATCAATAAAAATATATTTAAATTAAAAAAAATAATGGTTCTTTATTAAGATGTCATATATGTACTGAGCATCTGCTCAATACAAAGCACTAGGAATATATTGGAGAAAATCATAACTCCCCTGTTACAAAGAATAGAAATTTTGAGTGATAAAAACTCTTAGTGATTAATGCTTAATTATAGTATTATGCTATACTGTTAATTATTACATTTTCCATATTTACTTGCAGTATTTTAAAATGCCATTTACTATTTCTGGCTTATATTTGAAACTTACTCTTTTCCTGTGTCCTTAATAACTGTGTGTGTTTTTTTCAGTAATCATAGCTCATAAATAAGTATTGAAAATAAAATTTTGTCTTAATGACAATGGAATGAAGACACATATTAACAAGCACTTTTGAATGTTCACATTAAAGTATTAACAGACACTATAGGTTATAAATGCTAACCTAAATATTAAAGAATTTAAGAAAAAATTCAAACTGAAAACTGAATCCCATTCTTTTTGTCAGCATCAAAAATATAAAATCCCTAAATATCATTACCCACTCTCATAGTTGTATTAATAAATAATTAACTCTGACTATGGAAAATGAGTGCTATTCTGTCGATTGACAGGCATTACGAATATGTAAGTGTATAGATATATGAATGTGTGTATCATTTATGAAATTATGAATTATGATCAAATATGTTGTCTTTTTTTTTCTTTTATACATTGTAAATGTGCTCAGAGGCACAAGCAGTAATATGCACATTTAATAAAAGCAATAAGCCAATCAAGTTTTGGCATTTCAATTCTCCTCTTAACCTTGAGTTTTCTAGTCCCTTTGGGCAATGGTTTTTGAATGCTAATGAGGAAGAATGAAGGAGACAAGCTCTAACTACTCTTGAATTATTTTAACTGATACTAAAGAATGCACTCAAGTGGCGATACAATCCAGCTTCTTTTGGCGGTAATTAAAATTTTAAAAATGGTCCCGTTAAAAATGCAAAAGCTCCACGTGGGGTGATAAAATTATGTCTACTTTGGTACATGTACTGCATGCTACTTTAGAACTGGAGATCTAGCTAATAAGCTGATGCATGCGATTGCCTTCCATTTTTCACTACTGATTTATTAGGTAGGAAGTAGTGTCTCTAATTCAAAATTTCCCTCTAGTACAGATTGATATTCAGAAATCTCCCACTGTTCATTAGTCTGTGATTAATATTTACAGGGCTCTCAACTTTTCATGCCTGCTTAGTATAATAAAATTCTTTATAGTACAAAGTTTAACATAGTTTGTCTAATATTTATCAGAATGTGTATAAGAAGTTGCAGATTAAGAAATGTGAGTTAAAAGTTATTCTTGAAATCATTTATTTTACTAGGAGAAAAACTCAAATAATAAAGTGTGACTGTCATTCAGGTAGCATTGTTTGGATTTGTTGCTAGATTTGTTGAGCAGGGGGATAGCATTATTGTCTAAAATTATTTTCTTTTTCTGAATAATTAGTAAAATAAAATGTTGTAGGCAATTAGATAGACATAAGCAGAGTGAGGATGATGAGCCAGGTACAGAGTTCTTCACTGTGGAAAGCCCAAGGTACTTAACAAGGGACAATCAATTGTAGGGTGAGACCTTGCCTATTTGGCTGATAGTAGATCCTCATGCCCCACATTGGAGATCTAGCCCCTAACACAGGCATGTGCCCTGACTAGAAATGGGACTGTGATATCCTGGTTCTAAGGTCAATGCTCAACCATTGAGCCACTCCAGCCAGTTATTTTTTAAATATATGTCACCTTACATAATGTCCTTGACTTCCATGAGTTTTCATTTTCTCATCAGCAGGAAGAGGATAACATACTAACTTGCTTCTAGGATGAGAGTAAATGTATGTTTACTATCAGCCAAATAGTAGATCCTCAATAGATAAAACTTGTCTCTGCTTTATACCTTAAGTAGTAGTGTGGTAGGCAGTTAGAATGAGCAGAGCAAGGATGATGGACCAGATACTGACAGTCTCCAGGATGAAAAGCCCTAGATCCCTAGCAAGGGATAATTGTAGGGGTGGCACCTCACCACCTAGGCTCACCTTTCCTCCCTTAGCGTATCTCTGGTCTTGTGGTTTAGACTCCCCTGACTGCTTCTACCTAGAAATAACATTGAGACCTCAGTTGTATTTCAGCTCCAGGCCCAGAAAAGCAGCAAAATCAGACAAACGACCCACCTCAGCTGACCTCAGGACCAGGTGCATTGAATAATGACCCTCTGCCCTGGTGCTGACCATCAATCAGTGGAGACCTAGACCCTGAAAGGGCACACCTGGAAACTGCTGAATATTCTATTAAAATCTTCCCCAGGGACCTCCCCTAAAATCTCCAGCCTTAAAACCCTTAGGATAGGGACACATCACATTCTCCCTCTCCTGGAAGCATGCCTGAGCCTTTCTCTTCCTCAGGTACATCACCTTTACCTTCCCCACTCCTAAGCTTCAAGGGTACTTCCTTTACCTCTATAACTTATTTCCTAAGCCCATTTCTTCTATGAATTACTTCTTCTAGGTGATTTTCCAAATAAATATTCAATTAGTACCAAGGTTGCTGAACTCAGGTCTGTTCTGACCCTGCCAGTTAGACACCTGGTGCTATCCTCACTGCCCATAACAGTATGATTTTCCCATTATGAATCAAATAAAATATTCCCTATGTTACAACCATGGGCATATTATTATAATCCATGGATGGAAAAAAAAATCACCAGTTTTACTTTTTTGCTAGTATATTCTCACAGTGTTAAAAAATAAACATATAGTATTACACAAATGTGACTACCTTTTCCCATTCCTAAATGCAACACTGGTCCCATTGATAACGGAATTCACTTATTTTAAAATTTTGCTCTCACTTGTGCCAATGGATCTATGCTTTGTCCACATCTTAGCCAATCATCAAATCTCCCACAGTGTTAGTATTATAGAATAGTAAGAGCAAGGAAAATTCTAAGATAAGCTGAACAGGGAAATTGAGAAAGATAGTTAAACAGCAGGTTGCAGCCATCTAGTAAATCCTATTTTCCCTAAACCAAGGACATGTAAGAGTAAATGGTTTACACTTGTCCTCCCCAACCAGAGGATGAATAGCTTAAATCTCCATACTCAGGGATAGAAAACAGGAGTTTAATTGAGGGCCATTTGCCAGCCACTCACAAGGACAGACAAATTAAGAGAATAAATTTTATTTTGGTACATCAGCATAAAGCTGATGAATATTCTATTAATCTGCCCCTAAGACCTCCCCTACTAGTAAATGCCCAGCCTTTAAAGCTACTGAAAATTCAGGTCCATGTTTGTTCTCCCTTTCCTCAGGGAGCATACCCATGTCATTCCCTTCCCCTGCTCCTTCCTTCTACAGGCATTTATCCCCTAACTGTTACAGAACCTCATTAGACTTGCAACCAGAAGAGCTGTAGTTGTACTTTGTTCCAGGCTAATACCCTGAACATGTCCCCAAGGCCCCTTTTTATCTGACTTCCCAGTGAGCCAAAGCATCACACCTAGGCTCTCCTGTTGCTTATTCTTTTAAAAATATATATTTTTATTGGTTTCAGATAGGAAGGGAGAGGGAGAGGGAGAGAGAGAGAGAAAGAGAGAGAGAGAGAGAGAGAGAGAGAGAGAGAGAGAGAGAGAGAAAGATAGAAACATCAACAATGAGAGATAATCACCAATCAGCTTCCTCCTGCACATCCTATTGCCTATTGTATGCTCTTTCTTATTTAACTGTTCTAAGTATATTTTTGCTGTGGTCAATAAATTCTTGCTTGCTTTTCTATATTTGTCTTTTGATTGAAATCTTTCCTTCAAGAAGATAAGAACCAAGGTTTCATGTCTTGCCCATAACATTCTCAGACAGTCCCCAGATGAGTCTGGTCACACAGAGTCTCCAGTTTTTCAGTCATTTTCACCCTTAAGCATCTGCTATACTGTTCCACTCTTGTTTACTTTCAAATATATCACCTGATATGCTAATGAAGGAATCTCATAGTTGTAATTAATGACCTTTATGATTCCCCAAAGGTTGGAGTGAAAGAACCCTGTAAGATTTGCAGAATAACAATTATTTTATCTCCTGAGCCTTAATGTAATACTGCCTGTCCCTAAAGTCCCCATAGATTCTTACCAGTGAATTTTCATTACCACTGATTTTTAATATTTAATCACCGAGGGTCAATCCTCATACTAGAAGCTGGGGCAGGTACCATATGCTACTTCTCTATTCCTAAATTATTTCTTAATTCAAATCTTGTCATCTGCACTTCCCCAGTTTTTTAAAACAAGTCTTTCCACATATATCAATGGATGGAAATGGGAAGTAGTGAGTGGAGATTGGGTGTATTTGAGCGTAGGGTTAGCCAGATACTCTATCCTGTTATAAAAACAAAATTGCTGCAATCTATATCTAAAAAATCATTTCCCCAAGCATTTTTTTAAAAAATATATATTTTATTGATTTTTTACAGGGAGGAAGGGAGAGGGATAGAGAATTAGAAACACTGATGAGAGAGAGACATCAATCAGCCGCCTCCTGCACGCCCCCGACTGGAGATGTGCCCGCAACCAAGGTACATGTCCTTGGCCAGAATCGAACCTAGGACCTTCTGGTCCACAGGCCAATGCTCTATCCACTGAGCCAAACTGGTTTTGGCTCCCCAAGCGTTTTTTATGTCTCACTTGTAGAAACCATATTCTTTGAAATAAAATTTCAGAAAAAATAATATGAGCAACCCAACGAATTCATTATATTTGAAATTTCACTTGTGAAAATCTGTATTCAAATCTAGGCTCAAGTAGTTAGTGTTTCATAAATAACAGTAGGAATGATTATTAATATCTTGTTTTACTAATTGCATTATAAGTATCTTGTTTTTCCAATTGGAAGATAAATGCTAATCAGGTAAGAAATTAAAATTATAACGCTGCCACACACATTATTACTATATAAACCCATATATAAAATGGGTTCTTGAAATGGCATCTTTCACTGTGTTATAGCTGACGAAGTTTTCATAGACACAAACTATAAATCTGACATGAGCCATCATTCACTGTTTATAAGTCCCTTTATATTTAGTTTTTTTTTTCTATTATCCTGGACTGACCCTTGTAAAATTGAATGCTGTCCCTACTCAAGTACCAGAGGATTTAGTTTTATCTGAACTTCACATAAATAGCTCAGTAAAACATACCTGTTCATAAAAAGTGGTCACATCCATACACAGAAGCCCAGAGAAACAGAACTGACACATTTAGTAAAGATTTAAACTTAGAGCAAGGACAGTTTCTGAATAGTCTTAATGCTTAGATCCGTTTGAGAAATGATAGTACTTGGATGTTTTCTGTTTTCAAACATAGGGTGAAAAAACTATGATGAATCACAGGACACTCTCTTACCTGACTTTTATATTATAGAAATTCTATATTAAAGATTTTAGCTACATCACTTTTTCCTTACTTTAATTTTTAGATTTATTTTTTTCTGAAAAAATAAAAAAGCAGAATGTGTTACGATCACTAAATTCCCTATATTCTTCCATTTTGGGGTAACCTATCTCTCTGATATGTGGGGACTTTGTTTCTTCTAGAGAAAATTAAGGCATGAAGGCATAGTTTAATTATAGTATATTCAGAATGTTAATTGCTTTACAGAATTAATATTGGGTCCAAAGGTCTGTCCCTTATAGTGAGTAACTGAACATACAGAAAAGCAGATGAAGAATTCTGAACACAACATATACATATACCCTGACTGACAATGGTTCCAAGTAAGATTTTTTCCACTTTACAATGGTACAAAGCCACATGCATTTGGTAGCAACCATACTTTGATTCTGAATTTAGATATTTTCTGGGCTAGCAATATGTGGTATGATACTCCTCATGTGCTGGGCAGCTACAGTGAATCGCAGATTCCAATTGGCTGTGCAGTTATGAGGGTAAACAACCAGTATTCTACCATGCAGTGTTAAATGCACTTTTTTTACTTAGAACATTTTGAACTTTTGATGGATTTATCAGGGCTTAACCCCATTGTAAGTCAAAGAGCATCTGTATACAACCAACCATCTTTCAAATATCAAAGTTCTTTTTCTCTTGTCAAAGAGTTTAAGAGCTTAGGGAAAAGATAGACAACTATGCCTTAAGATGCCATTTAAAAAAATTGGTTGCTCTTTTTAACTTACTTTTCAGATTCATTAAAATCTAAAAATATCAGCCTCCCTGATCTCACCCAATTCTCTGATTAGGATGTGTTTTATCCAGGATTTGATAAATGAATCACAGGTTATATACCAGAAGAATGAAAAAATAATTTGAACACTGAGGTGGATAGAGGAAATGAAGGTAAAACAAAGGCAAGAACAAATTTAAATCTATTAATTGATCAAAAATATTATCAAAGTGTTCATTGTATAGCTGCAAAACAGAAATAATGGATGATGAACAAATTTCTAAAAGGAACCAGGTTTAGCATGAATTGTATTATATGGGACCAAATTCAGTAATTATTCACAACCTACTATGTTCAGTGTACTTTGAAAAACCTTATGAATGAAGTGGAGAGGAAATAAATGATCCCTTCTCTTAAGGTAATTATAATCAAGTAGTGGGTACCTGTAATTGGATGCCCTGACTTTTAAAGAATGTTTAGAGAACATCTTCAAAGACTAGAGAAGTGATGGGTATAGCTACATCCCTGTTTCATCTACTAATTCACATTTTGTTATGCTAAGCTTTCGCTTGAAGACAGAGTTTATATTAATCTGGATCCCGAAAGAAAACAAATTCCAATTAGAATAAACCAAGGAGGGTGCAATAAAAAACTGTTTACAGAGAAATAGGAATTATCCACAAGGGATAGTGCAGTAATATGAGGAAAGTAATAAGGCTGTTGTCTCTGCTGTGCCCTAGGAGGAAAGAGTTATGCTGGGAGGTGGAGGTATGGAGGGGCTATGAACTTTGATCTCAAGAAACAGCTGGTCCTCCAGAAATCAGCAGGCAAGTTGGGGGATGGATTTTATAGACTCTAGTCCCATTTTTCTTTTTCATGCAAATCCCTAGTCAGTCTTCTCATTGCCAAACCAACCAGAAGCCATATTACTCAGCTCTCTGGGACAGCAAGCATGGTGGAGAAGGGTGCAGTGTGTACTTGGGGATAAAATTCAACACATCAAGAACATTACCCTGGCCAAAAAGTCTGAATATCTCAAGTCTACTGAATATACAAAGATAGGTAGAGTGAAGGTTGTAAAATACACATTTAGTTTCTAATTGGGATCATTTTACACTTCATAAAGAAAAATTGTGTACGCACATGCTGGAAAAAGGAAAATTCTTGATTTTTTATTTATTCATTTTCACCTGAGATAAATATTTATTTAAATAGCATTTAGAAAGTTTTAGAAAAAGCCTCTTTCATTTTAGTTACTGGTAAAATATTTTTAATAACTGTTATATACTGAATATCTGTACTCTTCCTCCTCCTCACACCAAATATTTATATTGAAGCTCTAATGCTCAATGTGATGGAATTTGAGGTGGGCCCTTTGGGAGGAAATTAGGCTGTGAGGGTAGAGCCCTCATAAATGAGATTAGTGTCTTTTATAAAAAGAGAAGTGAGAGATGATCACATTCCCTCTGCGATGTCAGGACACAGCAAGAAAATGGCAGTGTGCAAGCCAGGATGAGGGACCTGACATGCTGGCCCACTTATCTCTGACCTCTACCCTCCACTTAAAATAAATTTCTGTTGTTTTACGCACAGTGTTTGGTATTTTGTTAAAGCAGGCTGAACTGATTTTGACGGAAACTGGTACTGGAAGTGGGGTGCTGCTGTGAGAACCATCTCAAAATGTGGAAGCAGTTTAGAACTGGGTAAGCATTAGAGGATGAAAGGGTTTGGAGGTGCATGCTAGAAAAAGCTGATATTTCCATGCAGGAGCCACTCAGAACAATTTTGATATTCCTCAAATAAAAGAGGAGAGCTGGAGAGAAAGCCTCCATCTTCTTAGAGAACACACAAGT
This sequence comes from Lasiurus cinereus, assembly GCA_011751065.1. Taxonomy (NCBI): domain Eukaryota; kingdom Metazoa; phylum Chordata; class Mammalia; order Chiroptera; family Vespertilionidae; genus Lasiurus; species Lasiurus cinereus. The sequence continues at coordinate 2,907,499 of JAAGEH010000014.1, read as the reverse complement.
AATGATGGCCAGAATTTTGAAATAAGGATGGTAACATCCAATGTGATGAGATCTCAGATGGTTATGAGGAATCTGTTACTGTAAACTAGAGGACAGACCATTCCTCTAAAAAGTGGCAAAGAGTTTGGTGAATTGTGTGAGTATTCTAGTGTTTTATGGAAAATAGGACTTGGGAAGGATGAAATTGGATATTCAGCTGAGATTTGCAAGCAAAGAGTTGAAGGAGTGGCTTGGTTCCTCCTAACTGCTTATCATATAATGCAAGAAAAGAGAAATGAATTGAAGAAGAAACTGATGAGCAAAAAAGACACAGAATAGAAAGATTTGAAAAATTTCTAAAGTCGCTATATAAGACTTTCCTATAAGGTGACTGCAGCATTCTAGAGCCAAAGTTAATCTCTGCTTATCTCACATTTGCTTACATCTCATTGACATAAAGGACTCACTAGGCCAAGCCTAAGATCAACATGGAAGGAGACTAGACAGAGGCATTGATACTGGGAGATAGAACAAAGACTTCACTAGCAGACTCATGTCATACATGACAATAAAAAATGTAAAATTCAAAAAAGTATTGTACAACAGTAGAGAAAGTATAAACTATATAATGTATTGAGGTAATCAGCTATCTAATAAGAAAAAAATATTTGTATAACTCATTTGTTGGACAAGATAATATCTAGATTAATGAAAGTATTTAAATTATAATAATAAAAGTCAGCATGAAATAACTGTATTATAACAATATTATAAGATTAGTATTTAAATATTGGGAAAGGTGAGACCTTTTAAGCAAGATACTGTGTTGTGTACGTTAAAAGGTAAAGCTTGACTAAATGTGACTACACTTTAAAAATAAACAATGATTAATGCAACTACAGAATGAGCAAAAACAGAATACAAAAAGATCAACAGTCTTACTGTAAAATAAATTACTAAAATAAGAAAAACAGAAAAGAAAAGTTAGCAAGCAAACCAATGGCTATTCCTTACATGGGGGGAACATTAATGGCCTATAAACATCAAAAGATTCAAAACTTCACAAATGAATAGGTTAAAATAAATTAAAGCTTACAAATGAGTTATTTGTTTTAACAATCTATTGGTAACAATAATAAAGTATATTTAAATACTAGTAAAGATGTGATTAAAAATGTTCTTTTACATACTACTGTTGGAAGTATAATTGTTTTAGGCTTTTTCTTAGAATAATTTGTTATCTCTGAAATCAAAATATGATTGTGATTTAATGAAGCAATGATATCTTACAGTATCTTCCCTTAAACAATGCTCATAAAATAACTACAAAGTAGCATGCACAAGTATATTCATTGAGCACTGACTATGAAACATCCACCAAATTAAAGTTCATAGTATAGTTATGAAAATGACAATGTGTTAGAAATGACACAGGGATATCTACCAAACTGTTCATTTTAATTTATTTATTTTTATTTTTAATCTATTTTTATTGCTTTCAGGGAGGAAGAGGAAGAGAGCAATAGAAGAAACATCAACCGTAAGAGGGAATCATTGATCAGTTGCCTAAATATCAAAACATTGACTAAGCTAAAACTAATTAGCAGCAAAAAAGGGTAAAATTGCTGACAAAGTCTAACTCAAGATAGCAATGATGATATCAATCTGGCCCTGTCTTGTGGCATATTTGAATATGAGTTTTACAACATCCTCAGACTATCCTTAATTTTGGTTAATGGTTAAACATAAAATAAGTATCTCATAGAAGACCATAATAGTCACTCGATGTAGAAACAAAACAAATAAAAATTATCTATGTAACTTAGGTTATTCACCAGATAGAAGTAAAAAAACAAACAAACAAACAAAAAAACCCACACAAAACATGTGTTTAATGTTTAGAGAGGCTCTGAGTCTACTATAAACTAAGAGCTATACTTCTGAACTCCTTGGTATAATTTCAGTATTTAGTTTAAAGGGGTAATTTATGTATCACAGTACTACCAGTCAGGTGTTTTTAATCTTTTTCCTCAACACTTATATGTGAAGACAACTTAGATAATTGTCTAATATGTTTAGGATTCATTATTAAACTCATTAAAAAGTGTTGCAGATGAGGAAGCAATAAAAGCAGGAAAGAATTCAGAAAACAAATAAAAGAGGATAATAACAACACACTAGCATTTCCAGAAAAATATTAACTGAAAATTACTTTTTTTCTGCATCTGGAAAAAATTAACAAACCTATTATTTTCTTCTTTTAAATATTGATATGAATTCTAATGTCAAGCGAGAATATTCCAATGTAGGTTCCTAATGAGTGTAAAATGAAAAGGTGTGTTTTGGAATCAGGGAATTTGAGTCCTGGTCTCCTATGTACTAGTTTGTGACATTTTGAATAAATTGCTTTCCCTGAGCCTTTGTTCTTTTCTTTGTTATATATTCTAATAATTCATTACCACTGAAGATTAGGGAAATACATGTGTGAAACTCTGATATATTGTAGGTGCTTAGTAAATTATAGCTATTATCATTAATGATAATTGCAAGATGTCAAGAAAACATATTAAATTTACAAATAATGAAAACATCAGTCACTGATTATTTTTTATTTAAAGAATTTAGATCCTCTCCATGAAAAAGAAAGATGAACACATTTAAGAGCTATGATTTCTCCCCTCAACAGGTTTTCTTGATTATTCACTTCGTTCTGAGGCTCACATAACTGTTTTGGCTTTAAAATAACTTCTCATCTTTTACTTACATAATGTGCCATCATGGGGGCTAATTACTCAGCATTTCAGCATTCTGGTGTTTATTTGTTTTGATATTATTCTTTATGTCTATAATAGGTGGTTGAGCGATGGATAGCTAACATAGATCATTTCTTTATTCAGAGAATTCAGCACCCGGATATTTAGAAATGCTGAATGGTGTAGTATTTCTGCTTAGCACATTCAAGCATATGAGCCTATACTTACTTTAAACATAATTCTACTTGTTTGTGATTGATGAGCTTTTGGATGCCAATCTGTCAACATTAAAATATGGAATACCAAATTATTTTCTCTCAAGCCCAGTGATCTAGTGCAATACATAATTGTATTATTATTCTTCCAAGAGAAAAAAATTTTAAAGGTTCATTTGATAGGAAGGTCATTAAATGCTGCTTTTTTCTTTTGATGATTATGAAGGATTAAGTGTATTATCCAGTTGTCATGGCTAATTAAAATAAACAACAATTTAGAGAATTGACAGTCAGTGACTTTTCACTTAATGCCCTAAACTGCCCTGTGCCACTAACAACTTAAGATGTCATATTGTATTTCTCACAAGCTTTTTCTGTTTGTTTCTACAGATTTTACTGTCCTATTATTTGGTCATTTTATTTTAAATAGGATTGAAAATGTTACCTATTCTTTTACTATACCATAGTTTTAGTTCCTTACAAAGTGTGGATTCATCAGCACTTTTATTCTGAGTTAATCTCCATGAGTTTCAAAAATAATATACATGAGACTATATCCAATAGTGGTGCCCTTTCTAGTCTGTATAAATTGCCCATGTCCCAGATGTGATTTCAAAAAAAAAAATTATTTTTAATATTCAATACATTATACCAAAATCTGAACATGGACAGTATCTCTTTTAAATTTCAACTGTAGCTTAATTCTGAAGCAGCATATCTAGTAAATATTTATTTGATTTATTTGTAATAACTCCTGAATTTTGCTAAAAAAAAAACAACCAACCACTTCTAATGGTCATGCAAATTGAGTGAACTTCTCTGTCTTGTAATCAAGGTCATGCATAAAATTACGTGTGCCTTATTTCATACTATTTTTCAATAATGCTATCTTATACTCCAGCTACATTTATATGGTTACTAATTTCTCTAATATATTTTATCCTCTTCCAACTTTTTGATTCCTTTATTTAAGGTTTCCACTTGTTCAGAAAGTGGCCTACATACTAGAAATATGCCTCTGAATATGAAACAGTCACTGTCCTTAAAGAGTTCAGAGCCTAAGATTAATAATATGCACCTGGGCACTAGCTTCATATCTTACCACATACTGATGATGTAGCCTTCAGTGATCTAGTTTTCTCATCTGTAAAATGGGAAGACCAATAAAACTGCTCATAAAGGTTTTGTGAGGACTGAATTAATTCATGTAACAAACATAACAGTGTATTGCATATATTCACTGCCATATACGTTTGTTAAACTTATTTTAAAAGTGACACTAATTAATACATGTTACTTTAATACAGTTTATTGAGTTTATTTCTAACTAGGCACGAAATTCCATTAGAAAATGGACAGTTTACACAGACTATGAAAGTCTTTCTGGAGGAAATAAAGAAAATATCAGGAAATAATAGTCAGATGAAGAAGAAGCAGAAAAACACATTTCAAATGTAGGGAACCAAGTAAGCAGGACAGCCTGTGACAGCGAGTATCAGCTGCCTCGATTTCACAAGTGCCGTGTGTAAAGCAGAGAAATGCCTTTCATTCTGTCCCTCAGCTCCTTGGTGTGGACTAGCAGAGCTGCAGTATTGGTGTCTATAACAGACCTTTATACACACTCATCATCTCTTGAATTACTTCTGCAATCGCATCCTAAACTTCTCTCAAACAATCAGTCACATTTCAATCTACGTCATGCTTCCAGGATACCTACCTGCACACATACTCTCTCAAGAATGGAGGAGACTGAAGGGTCTCAGTTGTTTGTTATCAATGGCATTGAGGACACATTCCTGTTGCAGCAGTGCTAGTCATATTTTTCACACCTAATGACCTCTTTATATTTAGCCTCCTCTGTCTTTTATCTAAATCATATGTATATTTGTTTACACACAGGAAATTAATGGATTTTTTTCTAACTGTGAAGCCTAGTAACCTCCATCTTGTATATAAAACTGCTATTTGAATTCTCTGCTATTGTTAGACTAGAGGCCCATTACACAAAGAGATTCATGCAATAGGCCTTCCTTCCCCTGGTCTAGGCACCGGTTTTCCTCTTGCACACAGGACCCAGCCCTGCCATCTGCACCGTCTTCAGTCTTTTCTTCTGGCAGAACACCACTCCTATAGCTCCCTCTGCCCCCCTACCCACTCCCTCATAGCAGGCTTCCTGCCCCGCCCAACTACTCATGCCTGCATTCATGTTGTCCAGAGGCCCAGAGTGGCTGGGGGATGGGGCCACCAAAATCTTAATTTGCGTACACAATGCTGATTGGCTGTTGGGTATAGCAAAGTGACTGTCAATTTGCATGTTTCTCTTTTATTAGTGTAGATAGTCCCTTGTTCTGTAAACTCTATCATTTTTTTAAAATATATTTTATTGATTTTTTACAGAGAGGAAAGGAGAGAGATAGAAAGTCGGAAACATCGATGAGAGAGAGACATCGATCAGCCACCTCCTGCACGCCCCATAGTGGAGATGTGCCCTCAAGCAAGGTACATGCCCCCAACCGGAATCGAACCCGGGACCTTCCAGTCCACAAGCTGACGCTCTATCCACTGTGCCAAACCGGTCTCAGCTCTATCATTATTCAGACAGTCTCTTATTCTATAAAATAACAATTTTAGTTTGAATAATAAAAAGAGATAAAAACTTAACTGTCTGACCTTGCAAGCTAGCCATTTAATGTAATGGATTAATATTGATAATAATCCCCATATTCTTATGCCAAATGTTTGATCTTTAATGTATCCATGATTACAGACTGTATGTAACAATAACTCACACAGAACTCTTTGTAATATCTGTAAACAATGAAGCTCAAAAAGTATAAATATGGGAAATTTCCTGTATGTGTTGCTCAGAAATTTGGAAGGGACACCTCCCTTTGGGTTGTGTGTAGTAAATGACTTCTAATTAATTGGCTCATTAAGGTATCCTGTATCTCATTCACTGATTACAATACAACTGTAACATCTGTATTTTTGTTTAGCATTATTTAAACCTGGAAATTGAAAAGTGCAGTATGGAAAGAACCAAATCACAAAACAAAACTAAAATCCTCCTCAAGAAAAGATAAGTTACCAAATACTGCTTCATTCTTTTTTTTAATATATTTTTATTTGTTTAAGAAAAGAAGAGAGAGGAAGAGAGATAGAACAATGATGATAAAGAATCATTGATCAGCTGTCCCCTGAATGACACCCCCCCCCCCCGCATTGAGGATTGAGCCCACAACCTGGGCATATGCCCTGTTTGGGAATTCAACCATGACTTCCTGGTTCATGCTCAACACTGAGCCAAGCCAACCAGGCAAATACTGACTCATTCTTAATATCCTGTCCCTGAAAACAAACCTCACTGTCCTAAAGGTCCTATCCTTGGACTTCTTTAATAGCTTCCTAAGTGTTCCCTACCCCTGTTCTCTTATAATATAACTAGAGACCCAGTACATAAAATTCATGCACTGGGTTGGGGGGGGGTCCCTCTGCCTAGCCTGCACCCTCTTTGCAGTTCAGGATCCCTCAGGGGATGTCCACCTGCCGGCTTAGGCCCATTCCCCAGGGCAGTGGTTCTCAACCTTTCTAATACCACGGCCATTTAATACAGTTCCTTGTGTTGTGGTGAATCGTAATGTAAATATCTGTGTTTTCTGTTGGTCTTAGGTGACCCTGCTAGTGGTTCTCAACCTGTGTGTCACTGCTGTTGAGCCTAAGACCATCAGAAAACAGGTCATGACCCACAGGTTGAGAACCGCTGCCCCAGGGTGTGCCTCTAGTCTCTATCCTTCCATCTGTGACACCTGTCACCCTTGCCAGGCTTCCCCCAAAGTGAATTCAGCTCAATCCTTGAATGCAAAAGGGCCCAGGGGGAAGTGGGGGAGGTGGTCCCACTCCAGTCTTCCTGATTGCCAGTGACAGGACTGGGTCAACAGGACCTGATCTTAAGATGTTGGCCAAAGCTGCAGAACACTGATCTGTTTCAAGAAAAATTAGGGATACAGACTTTCATATGAGCTCCTATTCCAAAAGGTGGCAGTTTATTCTCATTGTGGTAAAGATACCTTCAAGAGTAACTTAAGTGGATAAAGTCAGGGCCAAGCTGGGCCATTTTCTTATCCAATCTCTGAGGCATGTGGACAGAACCAAGTCTCAGCTCCTTGCAGGATACTTTTTTTTTTTTTAAGCTTAAAAGACAGTAGTCTGTCTTCATTCTTGTTCTTTGGAATTTTTTTTTCTGTCGGATAAAAGGATACATACATTGGGGCAATCAATCCTCTCGAGATACAATATTCCCCATGTGAGGATGACAGCACCCCTCAGAGGGAGGAAGCTGACAGATGGGGAACAGGAAATTCTGAAAACAAAGTGGTAACAGAGATGCTAAGCCTTTCCTTCACACATCTGACACCCCTCCTCAGGCAGCCTATAGGCCGGGTGTCTGCTGGACCTTTACCATTTGATGTCCCATCCCGTGTGCCCTGCCCCAACCCTGGAGTGCAGGGGGCATCTGGGCGTGTCCATCCCCCAGCTGGGAAGGTCCCTCCTGCACTTTCACTTCCTTTGGAAACTCTGCCTTTCTAGCTCTGTCCCCATGAGGGAACTGTGGGGACACCAGATTCCTTTCCTTCCTTCAAAAGTTCCCTGAAAAGCAGGAAGACAACTATGCCAGGAAGGGGTCGCTCAAGTTCAGCAAGAGTTTGCCATTTGCTGAAGTGGTATTGAACAGTTTTCTCTTACCCTTTTTGTGAGTGTTATCTGATTTAAAACCAATGGACTAAACAATCAGATGCACTTTCTGCAAGGAACTCTGGGCCCCAGGTTTGAAGGCCACCCAAGTCCTGATCATAGGAGACCAAGAATTCCACCAGTCCCAGCAGGGGCCCAGACCTCCCTTCTACCACCGCGCCTTGCACACCTGGATGGGAGGGAATTCTGAGGCCCGGCTGGGGGCAGTGGCAACAGGAAACTCTGGGCCCCGGGTTTGAAGGCCAGCCCTGCCCCTATGGCAGTCCCGCTGCATCCTGGCTAGGGCCCGGAGCTCCACTTAGAGCACCCCAGCAGAAGGAAATTTTTAGTCCTGGCTGGGGGCAGTGGTGACAGGGAGCTCTGGGCCCCAGATTTGAAAGCTGGTCATGCCTCTTGCAGTTCTGTGTCCCAGCCAGGGCCCAGAACCCAGTCATTTGGTTATTCCCTCATTAGGCCCCCTGCCAGCCTGGTCACCCTATGCAGCCTCTGTTCCGTCATCCCTTCCAGTTGTTTAGAATGTGATGACCCCTGGGTTTTTATGTATTAGTAGTGACATTTTCCTAATGAAAATCAGATCCAGTCCCATCTCTGATGAAAACCTTTAATGACTTCTATCGCACAGAATAACAGCAACCAAACAATTCTCCAAGCTCTTCTCCTACCTCTACAGCAGCAGCAGCCTCCATGCTGCTCCTCAAACATGCCAGAAAATTTCTAGTCAATAAATTTGCACTCACAGTTGCCTCTATGTAAATGCTTACCTTGAAATTAGAAATTAATCTTGAATTCTGCAATCTAATTCAAGGACGACTTAGTAAGTTTCTGCTCACCTCCAGTGGGGCTTTTCTTTGTTTGCTATATTGTTTTCATATTTCATTCCCTATCAATGTCCATGAATTCTTTCTTTGAAGGATTACTGAGATCACTATACATGCTATACATAAAATGCATAGTCGACTGCCCAGCGCAAAAGAGCAAAGAGTATCTGCTACTACTATTATTGCTGTTCTAATGAGATTCATAGATTTCTGCACAGGGACACTAGTTTTTCCTTTTCAGCTAATGAGACTCTTATTAAGAGTCCAGAACCAATTTTCGGACTTATATTGCCTACATTATTCCAAAACCCAGATAGGTTTGGAATTACCCAAGAGAAAGTGAAACTAGGAATCCAAGGGGCTTAAGTTAAAGTGTGGAGGAAATAGTATAGCTGAGGGAATATGAGCATCAAGGCTGGGCTTTGGGGCTGCCTACCTTACCATCCTTAAATTTCTCTAGCTGTCTATAACCAAACACACACACACACATGCACCCTCTCTTCCCCCAAATACAAAAGGTGAGATGAGCATTTCCTCCAGGATACCTAAATGCTACTTTCCAAAGTGACCTGGGGAGTTTATTTTATTGTTTGGAAAATAACATACCACAGTGCAACACATTCCTTCCTCAGAAGGAAAATGAAAGAAGCCATAGTGTTCCCTAGGAAAGAACTTAGGGACGGAAAACACATTACAGCACATTACTACCTGATCACAGCTGCACTCATCTCTCTGGAAAAGTGTCCATATTGTATTTATTACCTAGTACCTGTGAAGGCTCTTTATTGAGACCACAAGGAAGAACTAATTTTGATGCTCCTTTTAGTTTGCTATAAATTCAGAAACTATTTCACTCGAACAGCTAATCTGTGAATTAATAATGAGAGGCTATAACTTTTTTTCACTACAGTATGTCAAGTACTTCCTTTGTGCTTAAAAATTGATGAGGCTCAAAACTCCATTTCTTTACATGAACCAGATTTCAAAGGCATATGGGGCCATGGCCACTATCCTCATATGGACAGTTCTTTCCAAAACCTTTGCTTGGCTGGTAAAAAATAAATAAATAAAACTAGTGGAACTTTGAGTTCAGTATGAAATATAATATTACAATCTTTCTTTAAGGACTTCTTAAAACTGTTCTCCTAAAAATTATGTGAATAGTAATTTCTAGTAAAATGTGTCACGCTTTATCTCAGAAATGCTGGCTATCTTAAGAAACATTATAACTTAGTCTTTTTTTAAAATATGTTTTTATTTATTTCAAAGAGGGAGAGGTGACAGAGATAGAAACATTAATGATGAGAGAGAATCATTGACCAGATGCCTCCTGCATGCCCCATACTGGCGATCAAGACAACAAACCAAGCATTATACAATGTGAATATCCTCACAATTGTGTCATTGGCTCTATATCCTACGCTTTTATTTGGAAGGTTTTTTGATTTTATTATTATTTTATTTTTTAACTTTATTTTTATTTTTGAACCTATTATAGATATCCCCATTTCCCCTTCCTTTGCTTTTGAAGTGGGATAAATCTCTCTACCATATTCTTCATTGTTTTAGCTTGAAATTATCAAGACTAAGACATTAATGAAAATTCCTCCATTGAGAATTGGACAGATAGTCCATGATGCTTAATACCTCTTTTTCATATACCCAGATATGATATTGTAACTCTTAAACATGGAAATAGAAGCTGAACCAAAGTCAACTCGAAGGAGACCTGAGGCAGTGGATGGTCCTTGACCTTTTCCAATGTCTATCATCAGATGGCCGGGAGGAGAGGAAATAAAGCCCATGCTGAAGTTGAAAGATTGCCCACGTTATCCATAAAAGCAATTCTTATAGTACTTTTAATATAATTATTTTTATATTGGAGACAGTATGTTAACTTATTCAAAACATTTACTTATGCCCTAGCCAGTTTGGCTCAGTGCATAGAGCATCGACCTGAGGACCAAAGGTTCCCTGGTTCAATTCTGCTAAAGGGCACCTATCTCGGTTGCTGGCTCCTCCTCAGGCCCGAAGCCTGGTCAGGACTCATGCAGGAGGCAAACTATCGATATGTTTTCTCTCACATCAATGTTTCTCTCTCTTTCCCTTCCTTTTCCCCTCTCCCTAAAAATCAATGGAAAAAAATATCCTCAGGTGAGGATTAAAAACAACAACATTTTCTTATTGTTTACTTGGAACATAGAGATGTCAGTGAATAATACAAACTCCTGAAGGCAAATTCCTCCCTTCTTGAGGTTTTATTTTTTAAGGAGAAGAGAGATGATTTCTTAAGTATTGTCTATAGAGCACATACTTTCTTTTATTTAAAGAAAAGCTTATCCCTCTCCTCTTTTCTCTTTCTTTAATTAAAAAAATATTAATTCTTGTAGTTTTTTACCATTTTACCTTTTTAGTAATTTTCAAAGAGAATCTTATTTCTTTACTACTTTTTCATAGAATTCAGTATGCCAATAAGATTTTATAAATCTGCAGTATATAAGTATCATATTTGAAAGTTAAATTAGACTGAAAGGTCTGAGGTTTGATTCCAGTCAAGGGCACATGGCTGGGTTGTGTGCTCGATCCCCAGTGAGGGGCATGCAGGAGGCAGCCAATCAATGTTTCTCTCTCATCATTGATGTTTCTATCTCTCTCTCTTCCTTCCTCTTCGAAATCAATAAAAATATGTTTAATAAGAGATAGTGCCAGAATGATACTTTGGATCTTTGCAGATACACATGCTTCAAACGAGTTTCAATTTTAAGAAATTTTTAAATACTAAAAAGCCATATGCTATTAGAATTTTTTTAAAAGAGGAAGACACTAAGGTTAAGGGGAAGCTCTAACTAGAAAAGAAAATATTTTCTATCATAAAATGTTATGTTGATACAATATTTACATTTTCTATATTTAGATATTAACTCTAACCAGGTACATCACATAGCAAAATAGAAAGACTCTGGACTGTGTCTGCTGCTGACTGTCAAAGAAACAGGCTGAGGCTAGAATTCATTTGTAATTAAGAACATATCTTAGTAAATTGTGGTAAATTGAGCTGTATTGCAAGTATGGGAGATCTTTGAGTGATTATATATTGTATTTAACTAGAGGTCCAGAGAACAAATTCAAGGGTGGGGTCCAGCCAGCCAAGCCCCAATGGGGGTGGATCGGAGCTGGGCCTGTCGGGAGGAGGAGGAGATGGCAGGAGATTGGCTGGTTGGCCTGCCCTGATTGGGGTCTGATCAGGGCAGCGCCAGCTTGGGGGAGGGGCACAGGTGGTTGGCTGGCAGGGCCTGCCACAAATTGGTGGGGGGGAGAAGGGGGCAATCAGGAGTCATTCTCCAGGGAAGGGGCTGTGGGAGGTTGGTTGGCTAGCTCATCCCCAATTGGTGTGTGTGGAAAGGCTGATCAGAGGTGGAGCTTGCTGGGGCGAAGGGTTGTGGGCAATGGGCCAGCTGACTCTTTTCCTGAATGGGATGGGGGACAGCTAGAGGGCCAATGGCCTCGGAGAGGGGCATGGGTGGTTGGCTGGCCAGCCCTGCCCTTATCGGAATGGGGGGGGGTGACCTAGTGTGAAGCTGGCTGGGGGAAGAGGCCACAGGCCAATCAGGGTGGGGTGGGATGATAGGGGGCAAGGCCAGCTGAGGGGAAGGGCTGCAGAGGGTTTTTGCTGGTCAACCCCGCCTCCTATTGGGGTGAGGGAGGGTGTTCAGGGGTGGGACCAGCTGGGAGGAGGGGCTTTGGGCCGACAGGGGTGGGTAAACTGGTCAGGGTCAGGTCCAGCAGGGGGGAAGGGCTGTGGGGTGGTGGGCCAGCTGCCCCAACCCCTATCAGGGTGAGAGAGGCCAATCAGGGCTAGGGCCATCTGAGGGAAGGGTCCACAGGAGGTCTGCCAGCTGGACCCACCTTCCAATTGGGCCGGTTTGTGGGTGGCAGTGGGCGTCGTAGTGATTGGTTGTTCTGGTCATTACTGTGTTCCAGTCACTGGCTTTTTATATGTATATAGATAGCTATTCATTGCCCAGGAAGCTCCTGTTCCAAAGAACATTTGGTTCCATTGAGAGAATGATTAATACTTGGTAGTTCTGTAATATCAGAAGACATTAGAGAGAACAGCACAGAGCCAGATGTTCTGGTCTGAGGCAATCTTACAACCTACAGTTTGCATTGGAGCTGGAGTAACTTTGGAGATGATCTGGCTCAATCCCTTAATTTTACAGATGAAAATCCTTAAACCCAGTGAGATTAAAGGATATACTGAAGTCACACAGCTCTCTTCTTGAAGAGATTGGATTAGATCTTATGTTTCTAAATTCTATTATTTTTCTCACCCAGGAGTAAAATATTAGTGAGTAGAGTTTAAAAGCACTATAGAGGATTTTTCTTTTTTAGGTTGGTAGAAAAGAAAAAGTTAATTATTTAAGAATTTATTGAATATTCTAAAACAACAGAAAGTATCCCCAAATATTTTTTAAAGAAAAAAAAATGTAGCATCTTCTAGCTAGTATCTCAATCTATACTATTTGCTTAATATTATTTATGTTGTGTGACATAAATATTTTTCATTTACATCTTCACTATATGCAGATATAAAATTTACTAAAATTAACTACATATGAAAATTCTATTCAAATAACATTTACTTAACCTCTGTTGTCTGTTAGGTACTGCACTGAGTGAACTCTCTAACAAAATTTAATACCTTACCTTGAGAGTACAAAGATAAACGAAGTCTTTTGATGTAAGTTATAATATGATAAATGCTGCAATAACTATAATCATAATCAGTTTTGTCAATACAGTGGTACCTCGAGATACGAGTTTAATTCGTTCTGTAACCTTGAGGCTTGGGAAACTATGAGATGGTCGAGTCGCGGTAAACTGGTGGGTCCTGTGCAGCCGGCCGATCCACGCGATTACTCGTATCTCAAATGTTGATCATATTTCAAAGCAAAAATCACTCGCTTGATGGCTCATATCTCAAAAATCTTTTTGTTAGGGCACTGGTAGGTATCTCGAGGTACCACTGTATAGTAATATGGATGCTGATAGGGAATGGTGCAGGACAAATCCTTAAAATAACTGACACGTTTTGTTGTAGGTTTGAAACAAAAGGCAGAATCTTGTAGGAAGATGGAAAGTGCATGTTTTTAGCACAGGAATTACTCTGAGTTCACTTCTATCATATGCCTATTTCCCTCTCTAAGCCTGAGGGCACAACTCTTTTAATAAAAGAAAATGAATTTTTATTTTAATTATCAAGAAAACTGAAATTACCATATTTTCTCTATCTTTAGCTGTGAGTGACTTGAAAATAATCCTATATCATAAAAGAGTAATATACAAATTGACCATCACTCCTGCACACAAGATGGCTGGCAGGGGAGTGTAGTTGTGGGAGATCAGGCCTGCAGGGGAGGGTACCACAGGAGGGAAAGAACAGCAGAGGAGAGCAGTTAGGGGTAACCGGATCAGCAAGGGTGGGAAGTTGGGGGGATCAGGCCTGCAGGGGTGGGCAGTTGGGGGCTACCATGACTGCAGGGGAGGGCAGTTAGGAGTAATCGGAGTGGCAGGGGAGCAGTAGGCATCAATAAAGCTGGCAGGGTAGTGGTTCGGGGGTGATCAGGCTTGCAGGCAGAAGTGGTTAGAGGCAATTAGGAAGGCAGGCAGGAGAGTAGTTGGCAGCCAGTAGTCCTGAATTGTGAGAGCAATATCTGACTGCCTGTTTAGGCACGATCTTGGTAAGATCCCAGTAGGATCAGGCCTAAACAGGCAGTCAGACATTTCACAAGGGGTCCCAGATTGGATAGGGTGCAGGCTGGGCTGAGGGACATCCCCCTCCACTTCCTGCATGAATTTTGTGCACTGGGCCTCTAATAATTAAAATGATTATCCCTTATTTGAGATAGAAAATAGTAAAAAATTTTTCCTAAGAAGTGGCAAGATTGCAGAGAAAAGTTTTTTGCAATATTTGCAAGTAACTTCTACTAATTATATTCAATATTTCCTTTGCTTAACATTCTGAATTTGAACCATGTGCCAGGCAGTGAACTACATGTTCAAGATAACAATGCTGATTATCTTTCTCTTAGTAAGGACCTTATTCTCACAATGAAGACAAATATATGAACAAATAATGTCTGAAAATAGGTTCCTCTATCTGAGGAGCTTGCATAGAATTCTATGAAGATATAATTGTGAGGGGCTAAAACAGGTTCCATAGAGGAGGATAGGAGTAGAGACTACATTAGAGACCCTGGTATAACAGAAGCTCTGTGAGAGGTTTGACTGAAACACACACACACAAAAAAAAATTAGAAAGGAGCGAGTGAGGAGGAGAAAAAAAAAAGGCATAAGAAATTCAGTCAATAATACTGTAATAAATGCATGGTTCCAGGTGGAGAACTTGAAATATGATTGTAAGATACTGTATATGATTATCTGACCATTATATTCAACCTGAAGCTAATACAAAAAGTATTGAATAGAAACTATAATTAAAAATATGGATTAGGTCATAAATGGTCTTAATTCTATAAAAAAGTGTTTTATTATTTATTTAAAGATAATAGACACTATTATAGTTGTAGCAATGGTTTTATTCTAAATACAATGTGAGTAATGGAGACAGTTCAATAAAAGGATTTGTTGATCTTATGAAAGCGGGGAGTGATATGGTAGAGTTGTCTGAATGGAAGCAGTACCAATTTGCAGGTCTTGGTATAAAGATGAAGGTAATACATTAGGTTGTCAATAAGTTAACTGTTGATGAAGGGTGACTTATATGCTATAGATAACAGGAAATAATAAGAGTTGAAAGTGATACAATTGAGATAGAGGATTATACCTTTCTGAAGAGATTTTTTTTCCTTTCCTTTCCATTTTTTTTTTTTTTTACAGAGAGGAAGGGAGAAGGATAGAGAGTTAGAAACATTGATGAGAGAGAAACACCAATCAGTCACCTCCTGCACATCTGCCACCAGGGATGTGCCCTCAACCAAGGTACATCCCCCTGACTAGAATGGAACCCAGGACCCTTCAGTCCGCAGGCCTTTTCTTCCCCCCCTCCTCACCTCCTTCTTACGTTGGTGGAGGATCTATGATCTGTAAATGATAGTATTGGCAAAATGGTGAAGGTAGACAACTCTCTCACCCCACATACATCAAGGCTGCTTAGAATGAGAATATCAGGCATGTGTGCAAAAGAAATCCTCAATGAGGAGGATGGAGTTCCCTAAGGGCAAGGAGGGTGAAGAAAGTCTGTAGATGTAAGGAAATTTAGCAAGTAGCTGTCTATAAAAAGTGATTCTCTGCCTATCAGCCCATCAGCCATTGGAGGTTTTTCACATTTATTTCTAAGTTGTCCCCAGTCTATACAGTACTATGATGCTTTTTGCAATTATTGTTGTTGTTGTTTAATTTTATAATATACCAGAAAGAGAATAACAACTGCTACTCAGAAATAAGTGAGCATCTCATTGTACTGGAGGCATTGATAGTGAAAATGAATATTCCATTCATCAAAAGCATTTTATCTAAAATTTTTCATATGTTGTCTTTCAATTTCCCCTCTTGTTGCTTGCTTATGATTAAAAAAAAACCTGCCTAATTAGCATCTTAGTTATATGTCTCACAGAATGCTATTTTCATAATGTCCCATGAAAAAAAATACTGCATTTATAAAAGTTTAAAGAACATCAGGGGTTATTTTTCAGTTCTCCAATTTATGAATCTAAATGAATAAAGTATAATTGAATTGAATTAAAGTATATCATTACTGAACAAGGACTCAAAAGTAAAATTAAATAGATGAATCTGATGTAATAAATTCAATACCATAATCTAGATGCTTAAGTTTTTACAGAATATTTAATTATCATGTATGAAATTGTCTTTTGTGAGAGAGAAGATATCTTCTTTGATATAATATATTAGAAACAAATATCTATTTTATAGTTATTCCTTTCTTAGCTATTTGTAATGGAAATATGCTTTCTAAAGCCTATGCCAATATTATTTGGTACAGAATGCAAGTATCATTGATTACAGTTTTAACATACGGGTGGCTATGAAGGAAGCTCTTAAATGATGAAGAAAATTAGGAATGAGTACATATACTTTCTCCTGAAAGTAGAAAATAATTTAAGTAGAAGATAATTTAACAATTGAAAATATTAGAAGATAGCAGTACCCAATTAATATAAAGTACATTTTAAAAAATATAGTTGCATTGAAAATTTTCTTTAACATGATATGCTATTTTTTCCTGTTAACAATAGAAATATCTTAAAAAGTTGCTGTAAACGCAATTTTCGGAAATATATATGAACAAATAATAATATCAACATCTCTCCACAAAAAAACAAACACAAGGTTACTAAGTAAACCAAGCCAAGGCAAATTTTAAATGGAGGTAAATGTGTGCATGCATTTTGGGGGAATGGGGAGGAGAGTTCAAGGCACAGAGTGCCACATCAGAGCCCAAGTGTTTAAAGACACATACTGTGCTTCAAAGAGATTATATTGCTTTGCATGCCAGCTTCACAATTTAATAATCAGTTGTCCTTGAGTAGGGCATTTAATTTTTCTGTAAGTCTGTTTCCTAATTCATGAAATGGGAGTGGTAGTTATGATTAATCCTAGGTGATAACATTGCCTTGTGCAGATTAAACATCTAAAAAAGTGCAGTTATTTGTAAACTGATGTCAAAAGTATCTGACAGCTGATAGGTTATAGGCACTAGCCAATTAGAATGCATGACAACATGGTGTACACTTGCTTCATACAAGCGTGATTATTTCGCACACCTACACATAAGTGCAAATTTAAAGTATAGGCACAGACAAGGTGATTTGAAACTAATTGACACTTTCAAATTTGTGTTACTCAACAATTATTATAGATGCATCAGGCTGCAGGGATATTTTTTTATGCATCTCGGGACAGTGTCAGTTAAGTTCTGCAAATAATAGGCAATGTGAGTAGGCTCTGAGGGAGTCATTTACACATGCCACGATCTGGCATATTTTCTATAAGTGAATGGCAATGAATTATTGCCATTTTCAAAATCTGCAGGTCTTGACAAAAACAGATAGTGCCAAACAATAAAATATCTGCTAATATGAATGACTAAAGTCATAGGGAAGGATTAGATGTCTTTGCAGGTTGTCTCACAAGGCAAGTTTTATATATATATAAAATCAATAATATATATATATATATATATATATATATATATATATATATATATATATATTATTGATTTTTTACAGAAAGGAAGGGAGAGGAATAGAAAGTCAGAAACATCAGTGAGAGAGAGACATCAATCAGCTGCCTCCTGCATGCCCCCTACTGGAGTTGTGCCCGCAAGCAAGGTACATGCCCCCGACTGGAATCAAACCTGGGACCTTTCAGTCCGCAGGCTGATGCTCTATCCACTGAGCCAAACCGGTCTCAGCTCACAAGGCAACTTTTGATTTTACTTTTCCTTTTCAAGTAGAAGAGAAAATAACCATAGTATTCCATAAGAAGCACTGAAAATGATCATGACACCATTGGGCATGTAACAGATTCACCAACATAAAGACACAGATCTTGGTCCCATCATTAGTTTTGTTTTCAGAGATAACTCAATGAGAGTAATCACATACCTGGATTTGTTGACAAAGTGTTTATTTTCTTTCCCCCTATACCTACAGAAAGTGTCTGACAACCTCATTTTACCACAGAATGGAGTTCTGTCTTGTTTTCCTTATGCTGTTCTGAGTTTCCCAATGTATTTCTACCAGGCTGGTGATTTGTGCATTTTGCTCGAAACACTGACCTGCCTCTGCCCTACCAGATCACATCTCAATGACTTCTTATTTTAGAGAGTTTTGTTTTACCTCATTTTATTTTCAGCCTTGTGGAAATGGAGATTTTTATCATGGTTGTGATTTCTATCATTAATGGTATTTTACTTCAAAGTGTCTGAAATGAGTTACACTGTAGGACTGATGTTGAGGGCAGCATATATTGAGCATAATAAAAATAACTGTGAGAGATTCTTTATTAATTTGTTTTGAGTACATATTACAATTCTAAGCAAACTAAATAATAAATTTTAAGAGAGTTCTAACATTTACTTGCCTGACACTGATTAGGTAATAAGCATATAAGTTTATCATTTATTTACTTTGATACTGACATTAAAAAGAAATTCCCCAGTATTCCACATGACAGGTATTTATTTAAAATTTTTTCCATGCCATCTTTCTTTTTACAGAATTTTCTCAAAATATGTCTAATCACAGATAAGGGAAGTCATAGAGCTCACCATAGGAATGAGTGAATCAACAATGGTTAGGATTGACAAAAAAAATGACCCCTGGTTTTGAACCTCTTCCTATATCATATTTGCTGAGGAGTATGATTAGCTTTCTCTTCAACACCAATATTAAAATTCCAAATAAAAATGAATAAGTAAATGAGGCTTCCTGAGCCTTATAAATTATTAATAAATAAACTGAATGTCAACTGCAGATAATACTGTTTTTCATTGTGTTACAATTTGGAAAAATCCTCAAAAAATACATTTTAGAAATATTAACTATGGGTTATGTAAGGTTCTAACTTATTCATAAAACTTACCAATTATTCAACATTGCTGTAAACTAGTTTGCTACCACATTAAAATTGAGAAACATATTAAAATATATATTCCAATATGCATTGCTTAGAACCAGGAAAAGAAAAAATCACTGAATAAATGTCTCTAGAGCATTTTCAGAATAACATGAAAGACATAAATCTCAAACAGTCCAGGAGATTTATAATGAAATATCCCTGAGAGAGAAAGAAGTAGATTCTCTAAACCTTAGAAGAATTAAAATATTTCCAAGGTGCAAGGTTTTGTTTAATCACAAGTTCTAGTCAAATCTTAAATAAAATAAAAAGTTTCCCTTTGAACAAAGATCTAGTAAATTTTCTCAGCACTTAAAGAAAATGAGGATTTACACAAGCCATAGAGATAGATGCTCAGGCTGAATAAATAAGTGGCTCCATCTATAACTTATAATTCACAGGACTCAGAAAACTTACAGATGGCAACCCTACAGGCTTGGTGTTACTCTTGAGCTGACTCAAGCGATCCAAATTATCTGCAGACTGAGCTGTCTCCATATGGTGTTACAACTGGTTGATAAGTGGCAACTCCCTTGCTCCACAGAACCTAAGGCCATGGAGAAGTTTTCAGTAATTTGAAACTAAGACTAGCTCATTGTACTTTTTTCTTTAGCACAGAATCACCATGCAAGACAGACATTCAGAGAAACATGACAAAATGCTTTCTTTTAAAACAAGTATTTACTAAGTGTTCATACATGACACAGGAATAGAAAAACTTGCATGGATTAGAGTGCATTTGAGTTCAGGCAGGAGATTGATATAAATTAAGAGGTCTAACACAGAACCAGAAAAAGCACTTCAGACAAAATAAATAGTTAACTGGATTTAATGAATATGCAATAAGAAATACATGAAGTTTTTTTTCCCTCCTTTTTTTCTTTCCAATGCAGAGCAGTAGGTATCACTGCAGCTATAAACTTGGGAAGAGGAATCAGTGGTTCTTTGGTGAATTTTGAAGTATGCAGAAAATGAGACGTGAGGAGAGACAGTAAGGGGTTCATTACATTAGTGGTGAGAGTTAAGGGAGTTCAGCCTGGAGCCATGTCTGAGACACAGGACAGAAACAGATTAATAAATAGACCTTATGAAGTTAGACATGAGCAAACAGCAAAATATTGCTGCAGGCTCTGCAGAAACTATAGATACCACACCATATTTTTTTCTCTGCCCCTCTGAAATCATTTACCTTTGGAAGAAAAAAAATAAAACTGATCTAAGCAATAGTAAATATGGTGTTAAAAGACTCAAAGGAATTGAAGAGCTAGTTTCCAATCTTGGTCCATGTGAGTCTCAACTACAAATAAGAAATAATGAAAATTGAAAATGCCAAAGGGACTCCAATTATGGAAATTACAGCAAATTTTAGAAAAGGTGGTTTTGAGATAAGCTTTGAGGGGTGTATTAACCAGACAATGAAGAAACAAGGCATCCTGCAAGTAATTGCAGAAAGGCAAGAAAATATAATGCAGGTCTGTTGTGAGGAGTCGAGTTTTATTGTAGCAGAGGTACACAAAAGCAAGAGAAGGGGATGTTTTAAAGGCAAGCTCAGTCTAACTTGCAGAGCACATCAATCATCAGATTTTGAACTCTGGAAATCAACAAAAGACTTCAAAATACTATCTATACTAATAAAAGCCTAGGTGGTGTCTTGCCCTCCAGTCATAACAAGATGGCCAACCATAAGATGGCCAGCACAAGATGGCAAGCACACCATGGCCAGCATAGGATAGATAGCAGGGGAGGGGAGTTGCGGGGACCAGGCCTACAGGAGAGGGGAGTTGGGGTTAATTGGTTTCCTAGGGGAGCAGTTAGGCATCAATCAGGCCAGCAGGGGAGTGGTTAGGAGCCAGCTGACCCGGATTATGAGAGGGATGTAGCTTTTTGCCCCCCATTTGTAGTTTGCTGCCCCACCCTCCTGCAGATCTGTGATCTTGTCATTATGTTGTTGGTCCTATGCCTCATGGTGTAATGGATAATTAGCATATTAATCTCTTATTATATAGGATAATTACAAGTAAATAGATGTATTTGAATAATATTATAATTCTAATACTCTTAAATTTTTTATGATATGGCTAATGCATGGGGGATTTAGTAGTTTTTGTTATCATTTTTTTATTAGCCAGAAATTAAAAAGTAATTTGAAAATATATATTTTGAGAAAAATGGTGTTACAATTATTGTGTTAAATTTTAAAGCAATTAAATTCATAAAGAATGGACACTTGCATAATTGATTCTATTTTTGGTACCATTCTGAAAAGAAAAATTTGAATGTCAATTTCTTGTCATGATATGTATATAGAGTACAACTTTTTCTGCAGGTGCTACTAAAGTTTGTTATAAGGAACGAAAAACAATTGGTTTGCAGGAATTTATCATGTTGTCATGGTTTTTTTGTTTGTTGGATTTTAGTTCTGGGCAAATATTAGGGGATTGAGAATAACTAAAAAAGTAAGAGAAGCTAATGAGATGGCAGACATCTAAGCAATGAGTGATGAAATGTTTTCATGGGACCACCCTTGAAATGTTTTTTATAATTCTTCCAAAGAATGATTTCTTTTTGGTTAGTAGGGGACAAAAATGAAACTATATGAAGGCCAATGTGGTGCAGACAGGAAATTAAATACAGCTTAATGCACGATTCCAAGAAAACCAGAAAAACATAAACTACAACAAATGCAAGAATTGGCTTTTCTAATTCTTTGCTGCTATCCTATTCTCTACTTCCCAACTATTTTTATTCACGACAATTAAAAGCTAAGGGTACGTTTGTGGTGAAATAGCCTCATAATACTGGCATAAAGACCTTGCACAACCACTCCCTTTAGCACTAAGCCCTCAGGACAATGAGCTTCTGACCTGCATCAGATAATCTTAGGAACAGAGCCTCAGGTCTTTAGTGAGCAATCATTAAGTGAGCAAAGATGTATTTATACCTTGACCCTTGAAACATCTGCAAATCATGCTTCCGCTAGCTCAGCGTTCTCAACCTGCAGGTCACGACCCCTTTGGGGGTCGAAAAACCTTTTCACAGGGGTCACCTAAGACCATCAAGAAAACACAGATATTTACATAGCGATTCATCACAGTAGCAAAATTACAGTTATGAAGTGCAATGAAAATAATTTTATGGGTGCGGGGTCACCACAACATGAGGAACTGTATTAATGGGTCTCAGCATTAGGAAAGTTGAGAACCACTGCTCTAGCTCTTGTCCTCTCTCAAGGTAGAGTGCTGTGACTAGACATCAAGGCAATTCCATCTAGTTCAAGCATGTGGATGTCAATTATCACAGGGGACAGTTATAGTAAATACAAGAAGGAATTACTTCTTATTTGCATACCACTCCAGGACTACTAGTCCTATACATAGAAAAGGAAGATGCCAGCTTAGGTGATGCTACTTGAGATGCTTTGAAAGGCTAGCCTTCCATTTAAATCACTCCCAATACCACCATTTGATTATGTTGCCTAGAATTTTAAACTCCTCCTCTTGTTTCTTTCAGGTATATTTCTCTAGAGATCTACCTTTAAAATGTTTCTATTTCTTGACAGAAAAAAAATGGAGCAGTTAGGAAACTGATATCTTTATTATTGTCATTTTTCTGTATGGATTGATTGGTTATTATACAGTTTCTTAAAATTAATGTTTATAGGAGAGGGAGGGAGGAAGATAGGGAGGAAGGGAGGGAGGGGAGAGAGAAAGAGAGAGAGAGAGAAAGAGAGAGAGAGAGAGAGAGAGAGAGAGAGAGAGAGAGAGAGAGAGAGAGAATTTATTTCAATCAATAATTACCTGAGAAGCAATAAGCCAAATACAGTAGATCTATAAAGATCTGGGAATCACAGTATCAGGGAGATCTTGAAAGCAATACACAGTTATTTAAAAACCTAAAATGCCAGTTCCCACACTTTTCTCCCTCTCTGCACTTAACTTGCTGAACAAAATTAACAAGTAGAGTGGCCAAAAATTTCTGTGTAACACTCTGCCCTTTCCCACTACAAACCTACCCCTAAATCATGTTAGTGTTGAATGAATATCTCAGATTGGTTACTTCGGGAACTCTGTGGAAAGTGAACCCAAGTGTTACTCTTTAATCTGGATGAGCTAGAAAGAAGGGTAGCTGGATGCACTCTTTTAGGGCCCTCAAATATCAAATGAGGGGTAAGATTGTTAGTGGTGAAATGGCACCAGAATGTTACTGGATTGGACTTCTGTTCAGCAAGCTAGCTATTTGAGTTTTGGCTAAGAAAGATTTCAGAGCCAAGACTTAAATACAAGTGAAAGGTTATTTAGAAAGTCACAGAGCTTGAAGTGAGCTGTGGAGGAAATGAGCACACTGGGCTGTGTGAACTGAGAAAACAAGTTACAGAGGCCAAAGAAGGGAACCTTGGAATTTAGGGGGGGAAGGAAATGCAACAAGACACACCTAAGGAAGAAGGTGCTGGCAGAGGGAGCGAGAGAGCGAGAGCATGAGCGAGAGAGAGAGAGAGAGAGAGAGAGAGAGAGAGAGAGAGAGAGAGAGCCCATTCTTTCATCCTAAATGCTGGGATTTTAGGCAAGAGCCCAAGGGAGAATCTCAATAGAGATTATCAGTTTTGCAGGTGTGTCTTATCAGTGTTTCAATCTCCATGGATTGCTTGGTGTCAGGACGGGTTCAGTAGTCATTGCATCTGGTCCTGATGTCAGACATGGCATTGTTCAGCCTGGTTTTGCTGCTTCTCTGTGTGTGAAGCTGAAACGCAACTGACACCTAGTTGTTACCTCTAGTTTGACCAAAATTCTGTCTCTGTGGTCAACAGACCTGAGGCTCTGTTCCTACGATTATTTGATGGGGGTCAGAAGCTCATTGTCCTGAGGGTTTAGTGCTAAAGGTAGTGGTTGTGCAGGGCTTTATGACTGTGGCATGAGGCTATTTCTCTGGCCCCCTTGCTCCTACCACATGAGGTGACATGCCAAGGGAGAAAATGCCACCTGGGAGTGAGGGCTTTTTGTCCATTGCTAGGTACCCAGGCTTTCCACACTGGTCACCTTCGATATCTGACCTACAGTCCTTACTCTGCTTACGCCTGTCTAACTACAAGAAAATAATGTAAGAATGTATATGTTAGGTGTCATTAAATTTGCTCCAACTCCTGTAAACCCTGTGACTTTCTAAATAACCTTTCGCTTGTATTTAAGTCTTGGCTCTGAAATCTTTCTTAGCCAAAACTCAAGTGAATGTGTGATGCTCACTTTGTGGTGTCCTTACTTGCTCTGCTCAGCTCCTGCAGACCTGTCCATGTGGCTTCTGTTTTGGAATGAATTCATCTCTCATTTACTTTTCCTCTTTTCTTTCTGCCTTCTATTTTTCCACAGCATCATTGTTTTTCCAAAGAACTCTGCCTTCTCATGACATGCCCACAGTAGAATAGGTTTAGGATGTAACAGTGCTTGCAGTCACATATGACAGTACAAAGCTAAGGGTTTATCCTGTTTCAGAGCTATCGTAATCCCGACAGCCAATGGCTATGGCTCCATTGCCAGAGATGAGGAAAACTAAAATAAGTAGCAGGTACCATTCTGGCAGCCTGAAGAGAAGTCTATAGCACTCCTTTTCTGTTATAAATTACAGCAAGGAAATGATTAAGAAGGGATTGGGTTTGATATATGTTTCCTTAAAGCTTCTCCAAGGGAAAAATAAACATTCTGTGAAAGTGAAAGTAAAGTGTATCATACTCCCTCATATTTTATCAAATCTGTTAAAGCAAAATTATATATATGTGGCTAGCCATATATCAAAACAACTCTACACTAGTGACTTGATGCATGGGCAGGCCAGGTGTATGGAGATACAATTCCAGCACCAAAATTGTCTGGTTACATTGAAATCCTAGTACATCAGGAATTGAAAATATCAATTATTAAGTCCATTTTTAGAAACAGTAGTCTTAGGATAATAAGCAGCAATCAAAATTGTTTCAAAATATGGTTCTTACATGAAGATCTCACAAAATCACAATTCAGTGAGGTTTTAATATTTTTCTTACCTTCATACTTATGTGCTAATTACTATCACAAAAAATAAAATAAAATCATATAAACAAACAAACAAAACAATTCCAAATATCTCAGAAGTTAGAGCTCTTTTTATCTGTAGTCTCTCAAATAGTGAATATCTGAAACATTTATAAATTCTGAAATTATGACCTTCTCTTTCCCCAGTTTCTTTGCTTCTACATTCCCTCTCCTACACATAAACACTAATTAGATTGTCAGCACATACTATCTTTTGGGGTCCTTACTTCCCCATAGCCTAGGGTCTGCTCTACCTGAAAAAGAGAACATTCATAAATAGTTTATTAAGCAAACTGTATATGTATACATACTTTTATGAGTATGAAAATACATATTCAAATCATTATTGGTAAACCTTCCAGAATTCTTATATTTGTGCAAAGCTTCTTCTACATAAATACTTGATAACTTTCTTAACCTTATTTCTAAAAGAAATAAACATACCGTACTCTTCAGGCTTTGATCTATAATGCCATTCTTCTTTTTCATTATGCTTACTGGTTTTGTCTTTATTTTAAGCAGTACTTTCAACCTTCATTACCATATTGTGCAGCCCAATACTGAGTGTAAAATACTTAGACAGAAAATCACTGAGTGCTTAAAGCCAAATATTGTATATTTGTGCTCAGATTGGTATCTTGATTACTGCTTGAGTTAGAGAATCCTGCCTGCTTTCCTGCTTGGCCCTGTGCTAACAGGGCTCTGAGCCATACAAGAAAAGAATCTGGTGTCCAACATGGATGAATCAAATAAATCAGCACCTCTTTTAAAGGATATATCACTTAATCATATCAGTAGCCCACATTTGTTACATAATATTTTTGGTTGTATGGGAAAATGAGGTTGGATTTAAAGAGCAAGTTATATATAAAATATGTAAGTTACTTTAAAAAAAAATAAAACATTTTGTTCAGGTATGATTACTAGACATCTACTCCTAGCATTTAATAGAGCCTCCAAATAGACTGATACTACAGCATTTTTTTTTTTTTACTGAGAAAATCAATGAAGCACTAATGACATAATTTAGAAACACTCTACGGTGCAGACCTGACTCTTGAGTTTTATTATGCAAATTAAAATAGCTCTTGCATCTTTTCTCAGAGGTCCTTATGCTAACTCATCAAAGTGTTCAGTAAAACACAGGACTGTACATATATATAATACTAGAGGCCTGGTGCACTGAATTTGCACCTGGGGTGGGGTCCCTTAAGCCTAGTTTGCATCCTCTCCAATCTGGGACCCCTTGGGAAATGTCTAGCTGCCAGGGATTGGGCCTAAACGGGTAGTCGGACAGCCCTCTCACAATCCTGGACTGCTGGATCCTAAACGCTAACCTGGCTGCCGGCCTGATTGCCCCTAACTGCCTTTGCCTGCTGGCCTGATCACCCCCAATTACCCCCTCCCTGCTGTTCTGGTGCCTACTACTGCCCCCCAGCTGGCCTGGTCACTCCTTACTGCCCCTCTGCCAGCCTGGTAACCCCTAACTTCCCTCCCACCCCACTGGCCTGGTTGCCTCTGACTGCCTCCTTGCCAACTGTACCCCTCTCCCATCAGCCTAGTCACCTCTAAATGTCCCCAACCCCACAAGCTTGGCCACCTGTAACTGCCCCCTCATGCCAGCCTGGTGGCCTCCAAGTCCCCCCCCCACCCGCTAGCCTGCTCTCCCCTCCCCCACTAGCCTGGGGATCCCCATGCAACCTATTGTTCAGTTGTTTGGTCATCCCTCACTAACCCTGTTGCTGACCTGGTCATAGGAAGCCATCTTGTGAGTGTGTGATGGTCAATTTGTATATTATCTCTTTATTATATAGGCTATTAATAGCAATTAGGAAACATTGAGCACTTACTAGTACTCTATGACAGACACTGAACTAAAAAACTTTTATGCATTGCCTCATTTAAAACTAGCACCTACATTAATTTTTATCCATATTCTACATATGGTAAATTACTTATCTAGTAAATGTTGGAACCAGTTATAAACTCAGTTTTATCTAAATTCAGTGTCTTAACACTATATACATTACTAGAGGCCCAGTGCACGAAATTCCCTCAGCCCAGCCTGCACTCTCTCCAATCTAAGACCCCTTGGGGGATGTCTGACTGCCAGTTTAGGTCTGATCCCTGTGGGTAGGACAACAAGCTATCAGCGGGGGAGTGGGGAGGGGGATTGGGGAGCTATAGCAGGACAGGACAGAGAGCTACTAGCACATGGATTTGTGTGCAGAGCTACCAGTATTATAATAATTTAGTTCTTTGGATAGAAATTATGAGAACAATGAACTATTTTGCTTTACATTTGTAGAATACTTTTGTTTGAAAAATTAAATAAACTATTTTAATTTTTATAATATTCAACAGACATTGGTTCTTCTGAAAATTATACATGTATATTCATTTTAATAATCTTTAATATTACCTATCTATGTATTTTTATATAGAAACAATTCCAAATTGAAATTCTTCATATAAGAAATTTATATATTTTTCGTATCATTACAAAACACACTTCTTTTGTACTGGATAATCTCTTTAACTTTAGATTTATGATTCATGATTTATTAATTACTTATTGAAGCTTAAGGTTTATAAAGAAAATTCCCTATTAACTGCAAATCTGAAAAATAAATATCTTGTTAATATACATTGCCAATTAACTGAATTGTGCAATTAATTACTAATGTAAAAAATACATATTTTATTAAATACACAAGGGGGTAATTTCTGTGAAAATTAACAAAACATAAGAGATAGATTATTCTTAAAAACATATACTTATAGTAATTCAAATAAGCATATTTCAATAAGCATCAGAAAATTGTTATTAACTAAATTTTAAGTAATTTAAGTTTTCCCTAAATAATTGTGGAGGGAGGAATTAAGCAACTCACACATAGTGGCAGGGCTTGGTGGGCGCATGTAGTGGGGACAAATGGAGATGGATAGACTTGACTTTAGATGGTAAATACACAACATAGTGTACAGATGATGTGCTGTAGAATTGTGCAACTGAAACCTATATAACTTTGTTAACCAGTGTCACCCCAATACATTCAATGAAAAGCAAAAAAATAAAATCTGCTATAGAATTTTAATAACCTTAAAAAATAAACTTGGTCAATAAGCATTTTATTCAGAAGCTCGGCAAGTAGCTGAAACTATGGGGAAGACAGGCTAATAATGCAATCTATCTCATATTAAAAAGTGGCGGGGGCTCACAAGTGGGGCTCACAAATGCTGTTCTGGAGTTTTTCTGCATTATTGACTGGACAAACATTCATATTTAAGAACTAAGAACTCAGAGACAGACTTTTGGTCCACTAACCAGAATACTACAGTGGTAAAGACCATTTTGATTTAGATAAAGCAAAGAGTAGCATTGGTGTATCTGATTAATCCCCAGACTAGGGCTCAGGTAATCTTCCAATTTCTATGGAGAAGGCAGGTACAAATAAAATAAAAAATGGGTTATTTTCACTAAGAAGCTCTTACTCTACAGTATGAAATAGGAATAATTACATGTGGCCTAAGCTGTGGCGCTCAAGGAATGGGATGGAATTCAGGTGAGGAGCAGAATGCTTAGATGGCACCAGTCCCTTATTCTCAAATATTTCTTAAATTGTAATATTAGTTTCCTGAGATTCAAATTCCACAGATCATTCAAAAGGGACTTAATTAGATTCTCAAGGATTTTTAAAGTGCTTTCTTATGAAGACTGATTAGTGGTTTGTTTGTTTTTTAAACTACCAGTTTATCTTTTAGCATAGGTTTACAAAGAAATTTTGGTTCTTTTAAATTCCTCAAGTCTTGATATATTTTGAAGACTGGATTAAATAAGTTTGAGAATTATAGATACCAATGAATGAAAAAAAAAATGAGAAGAAACCAAACAGAGAAAAATAGAGACTTTTAGCAAAATTGTAGGTAATCTCAGGGGACTCCCTGCACCAGTGCAGATTATGAGTAGTCTGGACAAACTATTATAGGCAGCTTAATATTCAAACATTTTTTAGGCTGACCCTTAGAAACAATTGAAGTAAGGGGGCAAATGCCCCAAGAGCCCATGGCAAAGGGTGTTGCTGGATATGCAGGGTTAGATCTGCCTGACAGGAGATGTAAGTTCTTATTCCTGCTCTTCTTTGCTCCCACACAGTTCATGTGCTCCTGAGGTGGAGCTCGCTGCATGTGTGCTATTGTGTTACACACTGAGAAATGCAGTCAGGAGTGTAAGATATACAGCTCTTCCCTCAACACTATATATCCTGGTTTAGGAAACAGTACAGCACTTTTTCCCTTCTTTTTCCCCATTCCTATGAGAAACATGAATTAAGTGCCTACAGGTTTTTAGGCACTAAGGATATAAAATCCTGACATTTGTCCAGGAGCTTTATAGACATAGGAGATATAAATTATTTGAAATGAGGGTGTAGCCATCTGAGAAAAAAAAACAGATTGATGGGCAGAGAGATCAGAGGAAGAAAACTAGTATTAATTAAAAGCATATTTTTTGTCAGACCTTCTGATTAACCTGGAAATATATGCCAGGTATAACAGTGAGAAAATAGTCTTTAATGCCGAAAAACACAATTCATAACAAGATCAATTTCAGTAACACACATATAAACACATGTGAAATTTCATTAGAAAAACGTGGTACGTGAAATTGGAAGGAAAAAGGACCATATCATATCTATTCCCCATGTTTTCCTGAGGTAGAACAAATGTTCATTATGTTAAATATATTTTACATACTTAATAGTTTATTTCTGTAAAGGAGTGCTACTTTTTACACTTACTCTTCACTTTAGTAACAGGAGTAATTACTTTGAAGTTCAATAGAAAATTTAATCATTCACATTCATTAAAATAGGATCTATATGCAGATAGGATTGCTATAAATTAATTTAGTATTCTTACAAGTTAGCAAAACACTCACACATTTCCCTATACATCCCTAAAAGGGGGAAAAAAGACATTTAAAAATACACTTAGGCATACTTTTGGGTGTTTCTTATAATATATAGAAATTATCAAAATACAATTTTGCCTTATATATATTCACATTATGTGGATGTTCTTCTAATTATTATAAGCTCCAAATCCCAGGAGATCATAATTATGTTGACCCTAAACAGATGCCGTCTTTTATAAGTATATCAATTACACATACAAACACAGAATTACACATAACACTTACTGCATCTAGAAAAAGTTAAACTCCTACCTTGGAAGCTTTTTTAATATATATACCATAAGGACACAAGTTATTTGTTATAAGGTAAAACAAATACCTAAAACTATACACTGTTAACCCCATTGGTTTCATAACCACTGGATTTTGCTTTAAATAATTGTATTGACATTGTGGTAGTGGGATATTGGAGTAAATAAAAGCAAGTGTTACATATTAAATTATTGATTAGTAATAATTTATCAACAATGAGAAAATAGCAAAGTAATATTTATTTATTATAATAGTCAATGCCAATAAATAAACTTTATCTTCATAAAGTGAGTATAAAAATATATTGTTAGGTAACATCTCAAGTGTGGTACCATTTTCAGTTCAGAAGCTGATTGTCGGAAACCAAATCTTGTTCTCACTAGATGGATGTAAACAGGAAGGCAGAAGGCGGGTCAA
>JAAGEH010000014.1:2855643-2876607 GCA_011751065.1 Lasiurus cinereus | reverse complement strand
TTCGTTTGCGTGCGGCCTCCTTCAGAACCCGAACCCTGACCCGGGAACCCTGAACCACGCGGGACGTGGAAAGAGGTTCTCACATCTGGCGCCCAATGTGGGGCTGCGGAAAAAGGTGCTCACATCTGGCGCCTGACCGCGGGACGTCTGGAGGAGAAGGTATTATTCGCCTAAGAGCGAAGGAAGGAAAATTCACCAAGGAAAATGGTGAGGGAAGATTCACCTAGGAAAAGGTGAGGGGAATTCAACGTACGCAAAGCCCACGGATTAACTACAGAGTCGCGATCTGTAAGTAGGGTGGGAACGTCTTTTGCAGCCAGGCTAATGGGGAAGAATTAGGTTATAAATATAAAGTAAATTGTATTATAGACTTTTGGTTTGCAAGCTTAAGTAATGTGGTTTCTTGTTCAAATTAAAATCTTAGTTTGCATTTGGAATCTGAAATCTGTAATAAGTGAAACTCCACTGCTTAAACCGCCTCTGGTGCGGAGAAATTCAAAGGTGGCAGGAGAGGGCAGGGCTATCTGCTCTCCTGCAATGAGATTACTTAAGGTTTCACTTAAAAATTATAAGAGAAATCGAAGGGAAATGCTAATCTTGGCCAAATTAGGTGCTAGTTATTACTTCGGAAAGCGAAAAAGAAAGAAAAAATTAAGATCTGTCTTTATCTTTTAAGCATGAAAAGAAATTCGGCCAGATCTGTTAGAGATGCTTTCCCCTGAAGTAAAGCAGGATGTGGAGGAAGAGAGACACTGTGGAATCCAGTATGAAAGTCCACTCTCCCAGTATACTAATCCAAAGTCTCCTTTCTCGCCATGAAAAAGTTTTAAAAATTTGGAGATGTCTCTGGAATTTCTGTACTCGTGAGGAGAGAAGCCCGGCTTAAAAAGAAATGCGCGCAATTGTCCATCTTTTTGGACATATTAGACAGGGTTTTAAGCTGGAATCTCTCCTCAAAAGCTGCAGAAAAAGAAAAACCAGAACTGGTCTTTATTTTTTAAGAAAAATGGCGTAATTTTGTGTTATTAATTAAGGTTTTCAGCTAAATGCAAATTAAATTGGGAGAAAATAAAATTTCTCTAATAATTAGGAATTCAAAATACATTGTTGATTGGTCTAATAAAAAAAGGATTAATTCTGTGATTCCCAACTGACAGTTTAAAAATATAATTGATATCATAAGATAATTATAAAAAATATTATAATCTTTAAATCATATATGAATATATATATTTGATGGTTTTTTTCCATGTTAAAATTTCAAGGCTTTAGCAGAGATGATTCTTGTAAAGCTCCATGGGCCCAGAGTAATACAAGAAATTTGTTCTCTCTTTTTAAAGGACATCTTCTTAAATTTAACCGATCTAATATACTTGAAATTTCATGGAAAGCTTTATCAAATAAGAATTAATAACTATATTTTAAATGTTGTGAAGGTTTTTGCCTCTAAGAAGGAAACAAGGTAGCACTCTAGGGAGAGGCATAAACACTCAGCCTCTGAGAGATCCAGTCTCTCGGTCTCCTAGATGTCAGAGAGGTAACCATTGGGCCAGACAGTATAAATCAAAATTTAATAGAAATGGGCAGCCTCTAAATCAAGATACAGTGTATAGTCAACCGCCGGGAAACAGCCAGAGGGGTGCCCCCCAGTCCAGTTATTAATAGCGGAAACCTACCCTGCAAGGCCCACAATGGATTCCCTCATCCGAGCAACTCCAGGAAGCACAGGCCTGGATCTTAACAGCACTATAACGGTCACTTTGACTCCTGATATTGCTCTGCAAGCTATTCCTATGTCACCAGGAGCATGGTAAAGAGGACGGTACAGACACCTAAGAACGCATTTCTTGCAATACCAACAGTTACCAGCTGTACGATAATATTACCTGGGGCACATGGGGAAGTATTTTTGACTTATATTCCTGACCCTTCATGGGTAAGAACCGTTAGGTATACTGATTCCCCTGTTTCTTGTAGTCTCTAAGAAGGGCAAAATTAAATAAATATTTCTTAAAATTCCAACATTAGAATTTAAAATGACAAAAAGCCCAAAGCCACCTGTATTCTTAAGCTAGAGGCGGGGCAACATTTGTGGCTTGTGAATCAGACATAAACAATTACTAAATTTCTTTTGCTTTAAAATTGAGATACCTACTTTAATTAATAAATTAGCTTTTTAAATAAAAATCAAAAGTTTTCAGCTAAATAAAGAGCCAATATTTTTGTAAGCAATTTGATTAAATATTCTAATAAAGTAACTAAGACCTTCTCTATACAAAAAAGAAATTGATAGCCAGTTTAAAATTGAATTGCCATGGCCTAGAACAAAAGAATTTCCTTACATAATATTATTCTACAATGTCATTATTTTTTTTTGACAAATATCCCAAACAAACTTACAATCTAATTCTCTGAATATTTGGTAGCAATTTAAAAAATAAATAAATAAATAACATTAAAGGAATTAAGGCAGTGAGAGGGCACTTGAGCATTCTATATTGGCTTTTCTTGCTCTTTTTGCCAAGAAGGACCCTCCCACAGCTGTCACCTGAGCTTTCTGTTCATGCTGAGGTTGAAGCCTCATGTTGGCTGGTACCATGACTCTGTCTCTCATCCAATGGTGTGAGCTGGGCCCTTCCTGGAGAAGAAACGTGGGTTCCCCAAGATATGTGATCAGTGCTGGGACCCTGCCAGCAGGCGAGGGGATCCCAAGGCAGGTACTGGGCGTGGAGGCCACAAGGGCATCAGTGTCCAAGGAGATGGACCTGAATGAACCTCACATCAAACTGCTTGGCCCCGGAGGATGGCTGGTTAGCCAGAGACGGGCAACTGGAACTTATACGTGACACCGACCACCGCCTAAGCCAGGAACTGGGCCTTATGCCGCCCTGCTTTCCAATGACGGGTAAGGTGGGTTGGTACCGTATGGTAGTTCCTGACCTAAGACAGGCACAGTCGCAGAGGGGCCATCAGGAAAAAACTTGGGGATCAACAGAGGTTGATCCTCACCCCCCAACATTGCAGAGAGAGGTCTCCTGCCCCATGGCTACTTCACTTCCCACGTCCAGCTCCCATCGGGATCCAGGTGACAAGACAGAGACTTGGCCCAGCTCCGTTCAGGACACAAATGACAGACAAAGATTTGGTGCAGCTCAGATCGGGACCCAGCAACAGACAGACTTGGCTAACAGATGCCCTATATTCTAAATCCCACTTAACACCAGGAATGCTCAGGGCCTACTCAAGAATGCAAATAAATCCTTTCCACTAATATTTACAGGATAAAACTAAGATTGTTGTTAGAATATTAAATTTAATAATAAAATAGTAGTTAAATTTTCAAATTAATTTAATTGGTTAATTGAAATAGGTGAATATTCAAGAAAATTTAATTGTACTGGAAAACAGTTGTTCCTAAAGTATTAACTTAAATTTCTATTGGTAGTTCATTGCATGGTAAAATTACTCAACATGCAATAAACATAAAGCAGTCATATTTGCATTATAAAAAATTTTCCAAAAGCATCATAATTACATAAAAAAGGGGGGATAGTACAGTAATATTACGTAAGGAAAAAGCATCCTGTAAGCAAATTACATCTAAAAAATTTTTTACTTAACAGCAAGACACCCATGAAAAACATACATAGTATTAAAATAAGCCAAAGAAAAATCATTTGGGCAAAAATAAAAAGGATCCAAAGTCAAATTTATAGAAAAAAAAATTCCTTTACTAACTTTTGGTCGAGAATGTTTATATATTTTCAGAAAAACTCTCCAAGACCATGTGAATTCCTACAACAGAGAATGCTCCAGCTATGAAGACGAGAGGAGAAGCAGTGCAGAGATGGAAAATGACGACACCTTGCCATCCTAACAGTCAGCAGCTGTGCATCGATGCAGGTTGCCCAGGACCAAACCAGAGAGGGTCGGACCTGCATTGCCACCATTTGTCCACCATCAAGAACTGAAATATCATTGCTAATACGTACATTCAAAAAACTGATGGACATTGAAACTGGGACTCAAAGGACTGTTGGTCCAGAAAGAAAGATACTATAGACTTATTCATTCACCTCTTAGCATAGCCATTGTTGCTTGTCTTATTTTTTGTTCTTAATATTTATTTCTAGTCTGTAGGTGCAAGATTTTTTAGAGGAAAAGAAAACGGGGGAGATGTCGGAAACCAAATATTGTTCTCACTAGATGGATGTAAACAGGAAGGCAGAAGGCGGGTCAACCTTAATTGCTCTGAAAGGTCAGAGCTATTTACTCACTGTTTTGTTGAAACCTTATTGGTCGAAGCAACCTCTATGTTTGTTTCTTGTTAATTTCTGTTTTTGTTATTTCCTGCCTAAAGGCTAGGGGTGTGTCCCAAAGCCTTAATAAAAGGGAGAAAAAGGCCAGAGCAAGGGGCAGTCCTTTCCACTAGAGGAAGGCTCCCGCCTGGCCCCCCAATATCGCCAAATTTATGCTTTCAGTCTCTCATATTCGTTTGCGTGCGGCCTCCTTCAGAACCCGAATCCTGACCCGGGAACCCTGAACCACGCGGGACGTGGAAAGAGGTTCTCACAGCTGATTTCTTTAATTTCTGAATTATAGTGTTTGCAGCCAGACCTTACAAATTATTATTACTTTGATGCAAATAATATACTTTTTAGTTCTACTTATTTCCCATATAAGCATATAATAACTGTGATAGTATCTATGCTTTTAATCACTTTATTGTTAAGTATATAAAAGGCATTCTGAAAATAATGGTCAACTCTTACATACTTGGCTGTACAAAAACCAGTTTACATAATGTCTTGACTGCGAGCCAAAATTCTGATTCACTAATCCCCCTTTTAATTTTGCAACTTGAATTTTTCATTCTTTCAGAATTATTACAACTTGAACTTTTAGATGACATGATTTTCAATTTAATATAAGGGAAGCACATATACACTGCAGTCAAACATTAGCTCACGGAACATAGCTGGAGCAGTTCCATCTCATGGGAATTCACTTTAGAAGCAGGTCAACATATTACTTTGATTCAGATTCATTAACATTACTAAGCAATACTTTTTAAATTTTTCAGTAAATTGTGAAGATATATAATTCCAGGAATTATGATATATCCAAAGTATTCCCCTTTTAAGCATTTAACTGACTTCCATGAAACTTTGGAGTGATGTCTCTAGAAATATCTACCTTCTCACCTTTTGTAAATACACAGAGATCAAACATGCTAACACCATGTTTTCTCAAAGTGCAAACCTCAAACATTTCATTTCAACTCAAATGTCAGTATTTTGCAAAAGTCTAATAAGACCCTACTTAATAGTATTGGCAAAAATATTAACTAAAAATTTGATTTAAAAATGTAACTCGCTCAACCAGCATGGATCAGTGGTTGAGCATAGACCTCTGAACCAGGAGGTCACAGTTTGACCCCCTATCAGGGCAGGATCCCCAATGTGAGATGTACAGGAGGCAGCCAATCAGTGAATCTCTCTCATGTTGATGTTTCTGATTTCTCTCACTCTCTGTTCCTGTCTGAAATCAATTTAAAAAATGCAACTCTATCTTAATAAATTCATTTCTGTATTGGGTTTATGAAGAAATATATGACAGGAAATTAATCACTAATATTGATAAAAATTCATCAAACATATGAGACAAAACTAAATCATGAGCACTTTTATGTGTCTTATTTGTGTAGCTGAAATGTGTCTTAGGGTTTCTTGTGGTTTTCTGTCAAGATTAGAGAGAAATCTAAAATGGATCATTCATTTTAGCACTTACCTCATGTGGGTGATGAGGAGTGTGGTAGTGGGAATGAAAAAGTCGTCAACTCGGTCAAACTGCTTTCCCACAGGCTGGGTGTGGATGATGTGGTGAGGCACATTTCCACTGGCCAGGGTTATTACCTACACAGAACACATTCTGCTTAGATCTTGGCAATGCATTTCCTTTATAGCATCAGCTTTTTGTGTATTTAGACAAGAAAATAATCTCTGGCACAGACTCTTTATTGCCACCCTCGAAATGAGTATATTATTAAGCAAATTGGAATTTTGTAATTGCTTATTTTCAAAGTAGAAACCTGAGTTTTTACAAAGACAAAACAAAGAAAAGAAAATGATTTGTCTTGAACAGTTCCTACATAAAATATAAGATGAATATGCTATTAAACAATGACTGTATTATAAAAAATTAACTTTGCTATAATGAGAATAATAAAAGCAAGCATACATATGTAAATAAAATGTTAGGTTTCTTCCCTTTTTAAAAAACAACTTTGTTGAGGTATAATTGATGAATAAATAACTGACCCTCCCATGCAACAGAGGGGGATGCATGGCACTGAAAACTCCAAAATAAATCATGCCAAATATTTTAGATCTCAGAAATACCAGAACAGATAAAATCTTATTTTAAAACATTTTCCTCCTATAAATGTAAAATAACAGATTTAAGTAAGTTTTCTTTAGAGCTTTCTTCTTTCCAATGATTCATTAATTGCTTTTTAAAACTTTGATAGTCCATTAAAGAAAAGATAACTACATTTAAAGTTTATTACTCACTATAGGCTCGGTGCCTGCATCCTCTCACAGTCCCAGAGCCCTTGGGGGATGTCTGACTGATGGCTCTGGCCTCCTTCCTCTGGGGTGTGGGCCTAAGCCAGCAGTTGGACATCCTTAGTGCTGCCAAAGAGGCGGGAAAGGCTCCTGACACCGCTGCTGAGCTCACCAAGTGTAAGCCCAGCTTCTGGCTGAGTGGCGCTCCCCTGTGGGAGTGCACTGAACATCAGGGGGTAGCTCCTCTGTTAAGTTGAGTGGGATCAGGTAGAAATGGCTCTCCGACATCCTCCAAGGAGTGCCAGATTGCAAGAGGGTTCAGGGCAGACTGAGGGACCCCACCAGTGCACAATTGGGGCCAGGGAGGGACATGGGAAGTTGGCCAGCCAGGAGAGACTGCAGGAAGGCTCCAGGGTATGTCCAGCCCATCTTGCTCAGTCCTGATTGGCTATACCCCAGCAGCAAGCTAACCTACTGGTCGGAACATCTTCCCTTTGGTAGTCAGTGCATATCAGAGAGAGCAGATGAGTGGCCTTAGCATATCATTAGCATATTATGCTTTGATTGGTTGAATGGTTGACTGGATGACTGGACACAGCACATTAGGCTTTTATTATAAAGGATATCCTATTATGGATCAAATTCTCTTGGGGTTGTTTATTTATTTATTTATTTTCCCCAGTTTCTCAAAACTCCGTTTTTTTTTTTAATTGTCTCTGCTGCACAACTGTTCTGTTAACTTTTTAAAGTACCTTCCTAAGTGTTGACTCTTCCAAACCGAGTCTCTTCCTTTAGTTTTTATGACAAGAGTAAAGAGCATTTTTATTTTTAGGTATCTTTTATTCTGAAAGGTAATTTTCTTTCAAGTGAGTATGTATTCATTGTGTTCCATTGAAAATTGCCATGCTCAGTAAAAAAAAAAATACATATATATATAAATTATTATAAGTTAGAATAGCTCAGTTATGTTACAATTAAAAAAATAACAGGAAACAGACCTTTAAGTCTTAGTGGCTTAGAGAATAAATATTTTGTTTCACACATGTCAAGTTCCCTGAGGAATCTGCAGGATATCCATTGTTATCTCTCAGTGTTTCACACTGAAGAAGTAGCTGACTACCTCAAATGTTCCCATCCATAGCAGCTCTTATTTGCCAGAACCAGTCATATGGCTCCACTTAATCAAAAGGAGTTCAGCATGTGCCAGAAGGAGAGAGAACCAGTGTTGATAACAACCTTAAAGATATTATACCTGTTTTTTGTTTTTGTTTTTTTTAAACATATTTTTCTTATTGATTTCAGAGAGGAAAGGAGAGGAAGAAAGAGTCAGAAACATTAATTGATTGACTGACTCCTGCATGCCCACAATAAGGAATCTAGCCTACAAGGGCATGTGCCCTGACTGGGAATCTGACTGTGACTTCCTGGTTCATAGGTCGAAGCTCAACCACTGAACCACACTAGCAGGGCTATATCTCTGTGTTTAATTTTTTAAAATGAATATCAGTGAGAAAGTTGGCACTGGGATTGTAGCCATTCATAAGAATGTCTGCAAGACTTTAATAAAGGTAAACAGAGTAATAGGGAAGAACTCACCATTTTTTTTCTATTTTCATTGTATAGTGTATAACTCAAAATGCATGTACTTGTATTTGAAATTAATACTTGACTGACTGAAGCAATAATAATACTTACTGAGAGCTTGCTGTGTGTCAATATATGTTCTAAATAGTTTCCAGGCATCACAGGATTTAATATTCATATAATACTAAAATGTGTGTATTGCATCCTAACTTTCCCAAAATTACTGATGCAAAAAATATGGCATACTAAATCAGTGGTTCTCAACCTGTGGGTCGCGACCCCTTTGAGGGTTGAATGACCCTTTCACAGGGGTTGCCTAAGACTATTGGAAAACACCTATTTCCCATGGTCCTAGGAACCAACACACTGCTCCTCGGTGTAGCAAAATGTAGCAATGTAGTTTACTGTTGTCATATGAAGACTGTTGCCCATGTTACACCACGATTCAAGACAAAATTTCATTTATTTGTAATTAGAAATAAATATTTCACAATATATAATTACATATTGTTTTTGTGATTAATCACTATGCTTTAATTATGTTCAATTTGTAACAATGAAAATACATCCTGCATATCAGATATTTACATTACAGTTCATAACAGTAGCAAAATTACAGTTATGAAGTAGCAACAGAAATAATTTTATGGTTGGGGGTCACCACCACATGAGGAGCTATCTATCTTAAAGGGTCCCGGCATTAGGAAGGTTGAGAACCACTGTACTAAAGGCATTTTAACTAAGCATCACCTATGTGCTTGGCATAGTCCTAGCTGTAAAAAACACAGGCTGCTTCCCCAGCTCCCTGCTATCTGGACTTTGTTCCTTGATGGCTCTGGGCCCTTCTCACTGTTGGGATTGAGTAGGACTTGATGGATGGCCAAATTCAGGCCTGGATGATTAAATGTAAGGATGCACAGATTGATCTGATGCACATTAATCACTATGCCCCATCTTCCAGCAACCCCTGGCTCATTTCTAAAGGCATCCTGCCGTTGGTCTCTCTAGGTGTGGTGCCTTCCACAGAGCCAGAGCCTCCACCTCCGAATGTCACCCCATCTGACTGTGGCTTACTTTCTGACAGACAGCAAATCTAAGGACTTCATTTCATGTTGTTTCTTAGAGATATTTTCTTCTTCAATTGTTTTGTATTTGAAAAGATATTACAGATAAACTGTAAAACTGTGCAGATGACAGACTCACAATTTTTAGGACAGCATTTCTTAAATTTTATCAGGTATGATGTCTTAAAAAATAAATGATAAATCTTTGCGAATTCACTTATCACTAATTGGAAAAATCATTGTCTTACATACCTAAAATCACAGTACATGTGTTATTACTTATTAATTATAAATATCACATAAATAACATATTTTGCTTTCATAATTGGCAAAGATTTACAGATTTATTAATAATCAAAAGGAAAACAAAAAAGAAGGAATGTTAGTAGGGCTTTCTGGTCCTTAATAAAATATTTTTGCTCCTTCAAGTGTCAGTGGGGGTAGCATTATAAGAAACACTGTATTAAGGCAATAAAAGTTGCTAACTAGCCTTTACATGCTAGCATCAAATTATCTTTCCAGTCTAACCTTTCAACATGTGGCACAGACAGTCTAGCAAAAGTGAGAGCTTGCTCGTGTTTTTGATCTGGTGAATTCCATTTCTCCAAAGGAAAAATATTCCCATTTTTGCAAATCTTAAAACCCGTTTTCTTTGGGGATGTTTCCTGATAAACCTGTTCTATTGGGAGACAATTATCTATGAATATTTGACATTTTTGCGGAGTCAGATCTTTTTGAGCAAAGGGCACTGGCCAACTTTGTTCAAGGATGATGTCAGTAAAAGTGCCTGGGATGCTAGAGATGGTGTTCTCCTGAGATATTTAGAAACTTAGGGCCTTTGAGCCAATTCTTGATATTCTAGGGTACTGACTTGTCCCTCCCTCCCCTAGCAAGATTTGTACATATTTCTGAGAAATAATCTCTGTTTCTCATAAGGAGGATGGGCTGAGGGAAGCGGCCAAAAACAAAACAAAGCAAAACAAAACAAAAGAACATAGGGGCATATATTTCCAGGGTCCTTTCCTGTAGTACAACTGTGCCGCACTGCAGGCTAACATTGGTCTTCCCCACATCACCTGATGGGTGTTGGAGCTGGAGAATAGCTGCTAACATGCTCCATAGGTAAGAAATGGTTCGTTCTCTGATCCATAGACCCTGCATTTCCTCTCTTTCTTCCCTTTCTCTTTTCTTTAGACCCTGCATTTCCTCTCTTTCTTCCTTCCTTCCTTCCTTCCTTCCTTCTTTCCTTCCTTCCTCCCCCCTCCTTCCTTCCCTCTCTCTCTCCCTCCCCTTTTCCTCCCTCCTCCCCTCCCTCCTTCTCTCCCTCTCTCCTTTCCTTTCTCTCTCTCTCTCTCTCTCTCTCTCTCTCTCTCTCTCTCTCTCTACCTACCTACCTACCTATCTATATCTATCATCACCCACCATCTACATATACACAAGACACCAGCTAAGTACTATCAGCACAGGCAGAGGTAGGAGTGAGGCCATTTTGGACCTCCCAGCTCTTGTTAACAGATGATTTGAGCATTTCAGTGAGTGCTCCCTGATCTTGCCCACAGAAATACCCAGACGGTCAAGCCACAGAATTTGTGAGTGGTAAGTCATCCTTGAATTTTGTTGAAAACCTCGAGCTTTGAATTGCTTTGGTTTTCAGCAATATATAACTGAAATACTGTAACATATATTAGATGCTTCAAATGATACATATTACTAGTGAAATATAAAATAAACCATTAACTCTGGTAGTTGCATTAAATTACTTAATTTCAATAAATCTGCTCTTTGTAAGTTAAATATTGTAATACATAAAATACTTCAATAACATTAACAGTATTTATACTGACAATTAATTAAAAAAAAGGATATTGCATTCAAAAGATTTACTAAAAAATGGCCAAAGATGAATGACATAAGGCTTTGTAAGAAGAGACATGTACAAGGTAGTGCTCTAACCACAAGGTGGTTTAAAAATAGAAAATTTGCAGTTTTAGGGCCAAACATTCCTTGCCTTTTTCTCTCTCTTTTTTCTATCTAAACTTACAAATCCAAAAATCTAAATAAAGTTCCAAAGAGTCATTGTTAAATGTATACTATAATTTTTCTGCATCTATCATATAAGCAACTTCAAGATAGAAGTAAGTTACACCACACAAATTACGCCACATTAATTCCCAATTAGAAATGAGCCTGTGCTCACATAACAAAATACTAGCTGTTTGGAGAGAAGTGGAGATCTGCTTTGAGACTTTGTCTACCTCTCCTGGTCTCTCTTTTATGTACCCCACCCAATAGGCCCTGTTTTAAAAAGAGAAAATGAAATAAAAAAATGCTTATGAAATTTGCAGGGAGGCAGGAAACTATTGAAAGATAAATTTAAAATTGTTTTTGCCTAACAGTATCATTTTTGTCATCATAGGCTATGCTTGTAGCATATACATCCAACCTTTGATAAATATGTCTTACAATGCTTTCCAATTTAAAAAATGCTGAGAAATCAACTTTCTTTTACTTTTTCTGTACAGATCTAGATGTGATTAAATTACAGTCTTCAGGTGGAAGAATATAATTATTAACTGGTTATAATATCCAATGAGATAGCTAAAGGTTTGATGATCATTATTTACTTAAATATAGTGAAATTGACTTACCTGAAGTGTTGGAGAAGTCTTTTCCAGGGTACCCCAGCTTAGCACCCAGACTTGATCATGTGATCTGTCATAGTGTAATTTAACTGGGACAGGGTCTGTGCTTACTGCCTGCAATAAATAGGAGTTGAAAAAAAATGTTTACACACTGCAACATTAGTTAAAAACTAGGCGAGAAATTAGGGAAGAATTCAAGAGTTTAGATGTCAGATTAAAAGCGTATGTTGCTAATTACCTAATTTTCTAAACTCTTACTTGATTTATTTGGAAATGTGATACTTTACTCAAACATGTTTTTATGCCATTTTATAAAGTCTTATGTTCACTCATTACCTATGCAAATTGTGTGTCATGGAGAAGATATTTAAAAACTCAAGTATAAGTGATTAACATGAACATTTTAATCAGTTGTTGAATACAGGTAAGAACTAATTTTATATATTATTATTTTTTTCTATCCCAATGCTGGTTATGGAATTTGACCATCTATAATGCTAAGACACTAATAATATGAGATGTGGTTATAACCCTAGTAACAGATTCCCTCATTTATTTTCTTTAATGAGAGATCTAAAATCACAGAAAAAAGGAGAAGCAATTTTTTGTACCATACATGATATGGTAAATGTGTTTTTCTGACAATATTTATAATATTCAGCATTAACTTAAAATAAAACTTCCAGAAAATAAATTGCTTCCAGGCAGTTATTTCACTCACTTTAATTTTAAGCTATTTATATTACAAGCTAAGCCCTTTTCAAAGTAATTTGCTGTAGTACTTGCATAGATAAATTTTATAACACAAAACAAATTGTATTCAATAAAACAGTTTTTATTCAATATTGAAAGTATTTCTTTCCAAAGCTCTGTTGGAATATCCTTAGAGAATTTCCTAAGTCTTAGTTTATAACTTAATCCTTTTCTCAGTGGGTTTAGTTGAAGGTAAACTACCTTTGTGTTTGAACATATGGAGATCACATTTTAACTAGCATGTTGGCAATTTAGTCTTATTAAAGTATTTTTTTCTAAAACCTTACTCTGCGTTTTCTCTGTTTTTTGGATTACTGAAGTAATTATTAGATTTCTGAAAAGACCTACTTAAATATTTCCGTATCAGTGTCATCTTCCCTTTCTTCCTTGCTAACAGAATATGGCATTGTTTTGATATTAGATGGGCAGCAATGTTCTCAGGGAAGATGAGCACCAGAGATTTAGGGACAATGACTAGTTTCATTGCCCTTGGACAAATACAAAGTTTCCCAGCCTCTCCAGGGTTTGGAGTGGTCACATAGCATATCCTAGTTTATATATTATACAATTACTAGAGATCCAG
Source organism: Lasiurus cinereus (assembly GCA_011751065.1). Classification (NCBI taxonomy): domain Eukaryota; kingdom Metazoa; phylum Chordata; class Mammalia; order Chiroptera; family Vespertilionidae; genus Lasiurus; species Lasiurus cinereus. The sequence goes on along the minus strand of JAAGEH010000014.1, from coordinate 2,863,415 downwards.
TGCACAGCACTCATGAACTGGGGCAGGGAGCCTTCAGCCAGGCCTGTGCCCTCTCACATCCCAGGACCCTTCTGAAAATATCCCCTGCCAGCTTAGGACCACTTAGCGCTACTGCAGAGTTGTGAGAAGCTCTTGCCACCACTGCTGCACTCGCCAGCCAGGAGCCTGGCTTCTGACTGAGCTGAGCTCCCCTGTGGAAGCACACTGACCACCAGGGGGCAGCTCCTGCATTGAGCATCTGCTCCCTGGTAGTCAGTGTGCAGTTGTTCCACTGTTCGGTCGATTTTCATATTAGGGTTTTATTATATAGGATTGTGATAAATAAAAAAATTCTGCAAACAATATTGCATCCCATCAAAAGAATAGCAACAGGAGCCTTTCTTGCACCACACTTTCTCTTTCTTCCTATTTTGAATGTTGCCATATGAGAATATTAAGCCTCAATTTCCAAAGCCACTTTGAGGCCATAAAGCAATAAATTTAAGAAGGAAAAGTCAACAATTTGAGGATTCAGCCAGATAAAAATGAAAGGAAAATAAATTATTGATTATAATTTTGAGTAGCTGCATAAGCCTAGAATAACTATCCTTAGAGTTAATGTTAGTTGAAATAATTAAATGGTTTTATTTCTTAAGAAATAGTTAGTCTGGTGTTTTGTTAATCATACTAAAATAAGTGTCAGATGTTTCATCTAAATTCTTCATGTACTGATCATTGCAATGCACTTAGAGAAAAAAAAAGCCATCACTGCCCATTACATTAATAAAGCAATAAGATTTCCTTTAATTTTTCATATTTTCTTCTTAACATGTTAGACTTGATCTATGTATGATTATAATGATCAGCATCATTGCAGGCAGCTTAAAATGCAATAACCTTTAGATCTTTAAAATGTTAAAGATAAAATAGTTCAATACAAACACCAAAGCAACAATAACAGTTACCTCATTATTATTCAACTAAAGGCCAAGTGCATGAAATTAGTGCATGGGAAGGGGGATGTCCTTCAGCCCAGCCTGCTCCCTCTCCAATCTGGGACCCCTTGAGGGATGTCCAACTGCCCATTTAGGCCCAATCCAATTAGAAACAGGCCTAAATGGGCAGGTGGATATCCCTCTCACAATTGAAGACTTCTGGCTCCCAACTGCTCACTTGTCTGCCTTCCTGATTGTCCCTAACCGCTTCTGACTGCCAGACTGATCACCCCTAACCACTCCAGACTTCCTGATTGTCCCTAACCACTTCTGACTGCCAGACTGATCACCCCTAACTGCTCCCCTGCCAGCCTGTTTGCTACTAACTGCCCTCCCCTGCAGGCTTGATCACCCCCAACTACCCTCCCTTGAAGGCCTGGTCCCTGCTAACTGCCCTCCCCTGCTAGCCATCTTGTGGTGGCCATCTTGTGTCCACATGGTGGCAGGATCTTTTGACCACATGGAGACAGTCATATTGTGTGTTGTAGTGATGGTCAATTTGCATATTACTCTTTTATTAGATAGGATAGAGGCCTGGTGCAAGGGTGGGGGCCAGCTGGTTTGCCCTGAGCGGTGTCCTGGATCAGGGTGTATGTTCCCTTGGGGTGTGGGATGGCCTGGGCAAGGGGCCTGTGGTGATTTGCAGGCTGGCCATGCCCCTGGAAACCCAAGCAAAGGCCCTGGTATCTGGGATTTATTTATCTTCTACAATTGAAACTTTGTAGCCTGGAGTGGAGCCAAACCTTCTGCTCACACAGCCATTGAAACTTTGTTGCCTTAAGCGCCAGCCATGGTTTGAGAAAGCTTGGCTTCCTTCATGAGCAGGGACAACCCAAGCCTCACTCTGTGGAGGCAGCCATTTAAACTTTGTTGCCTTAAGTGGAGGCCTCAGCTAGCCAGGCTTTGAGGAAAGCTCGGCTTCCTTCATTGCCAAGGGCAAACCAAGCCCTTCTCCTGCTCTCTCTGTGGCAGTAGCCAACTTGGTTGGGTTAATTTGCATACTCACTAATTGGCTGGTGGGCATAGCTGGTGGGTGTGGCTTGTGGGTGTAGCAGAGGTACAGTCAATTTGTATATTACTCTTTTATTAGATAGGATTTTTCAGATACAGTTATAAAAAGAGCAAAGGGCCTGGCCAGTGCTGCTCAGTGGTTTAGTGTCATGGTTTGATTCCAGGTCATGATACATGCCAGGGTTGTGGGCTTGATCCTCAGTCTGAGGCCTGTAGGAGGCAGCCAATCAATAATTCTCTCTTATCAGTGATGTTTCTCTCTCTTTCCCTCTCCTTTTCTCTCTGAAAATAATAAAATATATATTTTAAAAGATCCAAAATCTTTAAATATTTTTCAATATTAGGGAATGGTTTGAATAAAAATTTTCAGATCTGATAAAGTTCTTTTCTATTCACCAAGTTCTTACAGAAGCATCTTCTGACATAGACATACCACAATCCATATGTTATATTAATATCCACATAAAACAAGATATGGAAACAGTCTCTGTCTTCCCAGGAGTCATCTAATCAGTGATCACCAAGGCTGGGGATTTTACACTCTCTGTTTCTTCCCAAAGTGGGAAACTCTGTGCACATGAAAGATCATCACTCTTGGCTGATAGTTTAATTCCTGGCAATATTTGGATATGTTGCCCTCCTATTTATGCCTCATGTATAAGAAATATTCTTTTCTCTCTTTCTCTTTTGAAAGGTGGAAAGAAATTCATGGGCTCAAATATATTCAGTATCATAAGCAGAGAATCATTGAGCATATACACCTGTTTATAAGCATGTACTCCAAAATAGACTTCAAATCTTAGCATCTTCACTTAAATTTAAAATAATAATAAAACTATAGGAAGTTACTAAAATTTTGTGTGGCTCAGTTTTCTCTATAACACAGTGAACACAGCAATAATAGCAACTTCATAAGGTTATTGTGAATAGATGAGGCAGTAAATATAAAATGCCTAGGGTGTGCCTGGTAAATAATAAACACCATGAAAAATACTAATGCTACTATTAGAAAAACTAATTTAAATAGAGGCATTTATATAACAGTTAGCATCATAGTGTTTCAAAGTTAGAAGCATAATATCCTTACTTAGCAAATGATAAAAGATATATAGAAGAGAAAGTAAATAAACAGTTATTGTCCCTGACAAATTTAGAGCTAGAAAGTCAAAGAAGAACTTAAAATATCTTAACATAAAGGTAAGGACTAAATGCCACGAAATCTCAGAAGTACAATACAGGATGAGGGATACAGAGAGAAGAGGATTATTTAACTGAGCCTTAAAATATGAATATTTTCACTAATGGGAAGACAGACACTATTTTTATTTATTTTAATTTTAATATTTGTATTGATTTCATAGATAAAGGGAGAGGAAGAGAGAAGTAGAAACATCAGTGATGAAAGAGAATCATTGATTGGCTGCCTCCTGCACACCCCACACTGGGGATCAAGCCTGCAACCCTGCCATGTGCCCTGACTGGGAATCAAACAGTGACCTCTTGGCACATTGGCCCGGCAGACACTATTTTTTTTTAAAGTTAACTTATGATAAAATGTTCCAGGAGGTTTAGAAGAAATTTATGATTAATTGACTTCAAATTAAATAAGATATATGTATTTGAAAAATAAAAAATATCAATTTATTTTTAAAACAACCTCAGAATTTTAAAAATGTCAGCTCAATGTTGTCCAAAGTTTTAAACATTTTGTGTTTCATCATTTCTAAGATTTGGTACTTAATTTAGTTTATTTTCCTCTCTGGATATAAGAGCATACCAGAACTGAAAAAGATATGCAGCTCAAAATGAAGGAAAGCATATCTAACGTATTTTATTGGAAAATGTTTAAGTCTTGGGAAAAATCAGTTTACAAGTTTTCAAGTGTGCAGATATTACACATTTTACAAAAGGAACATTTATATGGTTTTCTGCAACAAAATAATATAACAATGATGAAATTATTCCCAAACAATGTTCTCCAGATTAACCTTGTCATAATGTAATTTTCAGGAAAATGCACACACACACACACACACACGCCACCACCACCACCACCACCACCACCAAACAGATATTTTCCTATTTACATCATGCGCTTTTGAAAGGAATAAATTACATATGTTGGATTTTACAAAATGTCTGCTAGTATATTCTGGAAATTACTCCAAATGATCAGTAAATTTAAACCATTCACTAGTAAAAGAGAAAGGTGCTATTGTTGACACTTTTTAAATTTTCTTTCCACAATTAAATCTGTAAGTCTATAGGTAATGAATAGTTAAAATATTTCTTCACATTTTCTGAAAAGGATTGTAAATATTCTATTATCTTTCACTGCCCTTTCCCTCCCATATATCACAACCTCAGGACACATGATTGCACCTGCCTTCTAAATACTGACCTCTTTCTGGCTCCTCTCTTGCTACCACCATGCACAGAGCCTCTATCATCTCTAACCTCATCACATGATTTCTACCTCCTAACTTTATACTCATCAACTTTATCAACAGATTTATCAGAGTGATTTTATTTTTGGGTGAAAGCATTAGACAGATCATGACACAAATCTGTTCACAACTCTACTGAGTGTTCGTATGTCCCTTAGAATATACCCTAAAATTCCTTATAATAACTACCAGGCAGTACCTGACCTGCCACTTCCCAGTCTTGTTTCTTAAACACCCTCACCTACTATTTGTCCCTTGATGTCTCCAATCCAGCAACCATTTATACCAAAAATGATATTAGTTAAAAGATAACGTTCAAGAATATGAATATAAGCATTTTATATATGCTCATCTTTCACCTCAAAATTAACCTCATAGAATGCTAATTTATTACTTAGTATAAATTTGCATTTATTTACTAATATTATTTTGCCAGAAAAATTGTTTTCAAACTTTGCCTGTAGAAGCCTATGGAAATAAGGCTTATTTGTAGCAGGTGATTTTAATCCTCACCAAACTAGAACAAAGAAGATCAGTTTTGACTTATTGAGTAATTCTGCAAGACTTTAATTAAATATGAAGTTCTGATACCAAAAGTTGGAAATTTTTCTTCCATGTCATAAACACTATAATTTTGTACACATAGTAGACTATGCTTGGCCTAGTGATATTCAGATAATTAAGCCAGAATCCTTCATCCAAGGATTTATTGATTTATTAAACATTTTCACAAAGCTCTTTCAAATAACTTAATTAATTTTATTATAATTACATGTTTCAGGTTCCAGAGTCTATATTTCTTAGTCATCCACGTAAGTACCATTTTCAGAGTGTTATATTATAACTAGAGACCCAGTGCATGAAATTCAGCCCAGCCTTCACCCTCTTCAATCTGGGACCCCCCGGGGGATGTCCCAAATTGGACATCCCTCTCACAATCTGGGACTGCTGGTTCCCAACTGCTCAGCTGACTACCAGCCTGATCACTCCCTAACCACTCCCCTACCAGCCTGATCAATGCCTAACTGCTCTCCTGATAACCCAATCACCTCCAACTGCCCTCCCCTGCTAGCCTGGTAACCCCCAACTGCTCTCTCCTGCCAGCCTGGTCATCCCCAACTGTCCTTCTCTGCAAGCCTGGTTACCCCCAACTGCTCTTCCCTGCAGACCCAGTCACCCCTAACTCCCCTCCCCTGCCTGCCTAATCGCCACAACTACCCTCAACTGCAGGCCATCTTGTGGCATCCATCTTTGACCACATGGGGGCGGCCATCTTGTGTGAGGGAGTGAGAGTCAATATTACCTCTTTATTATATAGGATGGATTAACTTCTTATTGCTTTGTAAAAATATGTTTAACATATGCTCTATAATATAATATCCTTATTTGTTGCAGCTTTACAAGTATATTGATATAAATATTTTAAAGCATTATTTAAGGGTGCAATTTACTTACACTATCAGGTATTTTTTTTTTCCTTTGTTGATTGGACTTGTAAACCTTAACTCCCTCAAAATCCCAATATATCTAGAGACATACAAATTTATCAGTATTTCCTGAGGGGATATCACAAATACAAATTCAAAATTTAAAAGCTTGGTACACTGGTTATGGACCAGTTGTATCAGCTTCTAGAAAAATGGCTTATATTGTAAGGGTGAAATTCTGGGAATAGCACCAAAGAAAGATACACAGACTTGGGGTTTAATCATGACATGAAGGAACAGTGTGGCACAGCTTGTTTATCAGTCTGACAAGGAGAGTACCAGCTGGCTAATTAAGTGAACCTAATTTAAACTAATGATGTAGATTCTCAAGATAATGTGTTAATGGCTAGAGGAGACTGCTGATGACACTTAAGAATACTCCCGAGGTGCTACAGTAAGCCACTGCTGCATCTGAGCAGAACCTGATTTTGCTCCATGGAAGACAAAATTAGGTCAGTTGTTTATTAGTTAATCATCTGTAGAGCAAAACATCACCTGTATAACATTCTTACAAAAATTTTTATAAGAAGAAAAGCAAGAGCCATTTGATGTTTAAAGCAAGACCAAGGTTATAGATTCTATTTAAAAATTGTGACCTTTTATTTTAAAGCTACAGATAGAAATAATACTGAAAAAATAATACTGGAAACAAATATATAACTTATCATGAAGTTTATAAAATCTTATGTTGTAAAAAACTATTTTTTAAATATTTTACTGATTTTTTTACAGAGATGAAGGGAGAGGGAGAGTTAGAAACATCAATGAAAGAGAAACATAGATCACCTGCCTCCTGCACACCCCCTACTGGGAATGTACCCTCAACCAAGGTACATGCCCTTGACCAGAATCGAACCTGGGACACTTCAGTCCACAGGCGGATGCTCTATCCACTGAGTCAAACTGATTAGGGCTATTTTATTCTATTTTATTTTAATAATAAAGTGTAACAGTGTTGTTTAATTTTTTTTAAAGTTTAGTCCTAAAATGTTTATTTAATACCATGCTGCACCATCAATACATGCAAAAAAAAAGCCACAATTATAGTTTCCTAGATAATTATGAATTATTAAACACTAGAGACCTATTTTAATCTGATTGAAAAAGAAAACTTGAAAGATTAAATTTAAATAAACATAAGGTTATATTTCTATTTTTTCCCCCAATAATAAGGTACTTTGATTTTGGACTTCACTGTTACATTTCTATGTCCAAACTATACAATATTCTGTATTAGTTTCTATCATGTTTGGGAGATGATTAAAGTTTGATTATAAGTAATATTGTTAGTTGCCTCTGTATAGTATACTAGGATTAAAAATAAATAAATAACCCAGGAACAGCACATAATCAGAGAGTCTAATTTAATTTGGATATAAAATAGTGGTCAGATTAGGAAAGGGTGCTTTATTTTTATAAAATTAACTTTGTACTTTGCAGCTGACTATAACTATGGATACAGATAAAGCTTTAAATCACAAATAAAGTTTGTGATTTTCAAATGTAGTTTTTTTTTAATTAAAATATTTTTAAAATAACTTTAAAATGTGAATTACTTGAATTATCCTATGTAATAAAAGAGTAATATGCAAATTGACCATCACTCCAAGAAACAAGATATCTCCCCGCAATGTGGTAAAAGATGGCTGCCTCTACGTGGACACAAGATGGCCACCACAAGATGGCTTGCAGGAGAGGGAAGTTGTGGGAAGTTAGGAGTGAACAGGCCAGCAGAGGAGTGCAGTTGGGGGAGACCAGGCCAGCAAGGGAGGGCAGTTGGGCAGGACCAGATCTGCAGGGGAGGGAAGTTGGGTGGGACCAGACCTGCAAGGGAGGGGATTGAGGGGGACCAG
>JAAGEH010000014.1:2822310-2855633 GCA_011751065.1 Lasiurus cinereus | reverse complement strand
AGAAGAGGGCATTTGGGGATGACCAGGCCTGCAGGGGAGGGCAGTTGTGTGTTATCAAGCCAGCAGGGGAGGGCAGTTGGGGAAAACCACGTCTGCAGAGGAGAGCAGTTGTGGGCGATCAGGCCACCAGGGAGAGTAGTTAGGATGACTTGGCAAGCAGATGAGGACAGTTGTGGGGGACCAAGCCTGCAGGAGAGGGCAGTTAGGAGGAGACAAAGCCTGCTGGGGAAGAGAATTAGGGAGAGGGACCCAGGCCTGCAGGGGAGAGCAGTTGGTGGAGAACCAGGCCTGCAGTGGAGGGAAGTTGTGGGTAGGGCAGGCCTGCAGGGGAGGAGAGTTAGGGGTGACCAGTGGCAGGGGAGAGCAGTTAGGGCAATCAGGCCAGCTGTGGAGCAGTTAGGCACTGTGGAGCAGGGGATTAGTGTAGGGGTTGATCATGCTGGCAGGCAGAAGCACTTAAGGGCAATTAGGCAGAGGCAGGCAAGCAGTTGGGAGATGGCAGTCCTGGATTGTGAGAGGAATGTCCAACTGTCCATTTAGGCCTGATCCCAGTGTCCCTCAAGGGGTCCCAGATTGGATAGGGTGCAGACTGGGCTGAGGGACAGTACCCCATGCATGGATTTCATGCACCAGGCCTCTAGTTAATTTATGAAACAGAGAGTTCAATATCTAAGTCTGTAAAATCCATAACTTACATGTTTTTAAATTATAAATTTGAGAAATTAGACACTATGAGATGAATTATTTTCAAGTATAATGATATTTAGGATATTCATTACTCACCTTTAAGCTTGTACTTTTGGGGATTAAAATGTACCTACTCTACAATACTGTTAAGATAAATATAATGATGCAATATTTTACCCAACAGGAAAAATTGGTAGACTTTTGGAACTCATTATTTAAAGATGTCCAAATACAGAAATTGTACATCATTACAAAAAATAGAATTTAGACAAATCAAAGAAGAAAATTTTAATTTTGAAAAAAGAAAATCTAATAAATTATATATGTCTAATATTTTAGGTTGATGATTATATTCAACAATAGGCCTCAAGAAGTAGGGTCCCTGCCTGCTGGTGTGGCTCTGTGATTGAGCATCAACCTAAAAACCAGGAGGTCAAGGTTTGATTCCAGGTCAGGACAAAAGCATAGGTTGCAGCTTGATCCCCAGTAGGGGGCATGCAAAAGGCAGCTGATCAATGATTCTCTCTCTTATCATTTATATTTCTATCTCTCTCTCTCTCTCTCTCCCTTTCTCTCTGAAATCAATAAAATATATTTAAAAAAATAATGTCCCTATCACAAAGAATACTATACCCAGTGTATAATGTTTATTTTATAAACTAAGGTAATCTCTCAATTTCTATAGTATAGATTGATGCAGAATTGTCCAAATCATTCTTCTGCTACTTCACTCTCTTTTCCAAAGAGTTATTCAGTAGTCTCATAATTCAAAACCTTTCCTTTTCAGTGATATAATATTCAACATGATCATAAATTTCTCCAGAACTTATGAGCAACCCCATGACATACCACTATCTATACCTTACTATTCCAAAAATTAAGTTCCCACATTTTTCCTACAATAGGGTTGTATTTGATATATTAGAGATATTTGTCTTTGTCATTGACCTATGTACATATTAGTACTTTTTTTTACTACTTAGTAATTAATACCTTTTAAGTTACTATTATCTAGTAAAACCTTTCATTATCTCAGCCTTTGTTAAAAATCAAATGAGAAAGACATAATACTGCTTCTAGGTTGATAAAAAGCAGTACCTTAATTGCCCTCTGACCTGAACTCTCCTTGCTCTAGGCAGCATAAGCAACTGAGGATAATTTGTGTGAAACTAGTCATTTTTGTATTATTATGTATTCACGGAATCAAATTTTGAAAAACAAAAAAAAATATTTAATTTATTTCTTTAATTCATTAAGCTCAAGGAGCAAAGAGAGAAGTACAAGTAGAAAAGGCATATATTTTCCAGTTATCCAAGTAATGAAACTAGTTATAATTGACAATCAAATGTCAAAACACAAGTTACCTGGCAAAGGCTATTAAATTAAAGTAAATCGTTTTAGTCACTTTCAAAAAGAAGGAGTCATTCTTACCTGAACAACCTTTTGAGACTGTACATCAACAATCAGGACTCTGTCCAAGGTTGGCTGTGCAACATAAATGAACTTGTCTTTGACATTAACCGCTGAGGCCCACACACATTTCTGAAATCCATCTCCTTCAGATTTGGGACAGACTTCATCCTATAATTTGTCAAATAGAAAAATAAGATGAGCATCTTAAAATATAACATGGTCATGGTCATATTTTGTATAAAATTAATTACTGTTTTACTACTTTTAGCATGAAAAGCTAAATATAAAAATTAATAAATATAAATGTAGAAAGAGATAAGTAAATCACAACGGTATATAGTACATATTTAAATTCATTAAGTATTTATAGAAATAAATGGAATGTGAGATAGTTATTCAGAATGGTTACCTAAATTTTCAATTTGGCATCCAGATCAAATTTTGCAATGTCCTTTAATCTACCCAAGCCTTTTTATTCTACTTTTTTGACCCTAGAACTGCTTTCTGGTTGAACATTGCATAGTTTGGGCTGGATGACCATAAATGAGTCAAAAAAATACCTTCTATTTCTTCCTTTCCTGCAGTTTGTCAATAAATGCATGTTGAAAGGTTATGTCAGCCTTTGTTATCCACACTGGCAGATACATCACAAGTACAAGAAATGTCACTTAGCTTATTATTTTTTTCTTTTATTCAATGGTCTATTTGTTCTATAATTCTCTCAATTTGCTTATAGTTAGAGAAAAAACACTGAAAATAGATTTGTTGACCAGCACATATAGTATGCGTGTAATGATAAATATTTATATAATGACTATATAAGGCTCAGGAAGTGGGCCTAAACTACAGTCTGGCCTCCCTCTGTGGGAGGCAACCAGGCTGATCAGTGGAAGGCACCACCCCCATCACCCTGCTGCTGCTGCCACTGTTGGCTGCTACAGCCCTTAAGTGTTTTCATCAACAGGGACTCCAGTTCCTTCACCACGAAAAAATGACCACTTTCTTTAGGCATTTTTAAGAGGTGTCTTTCATAGGATATGACTTTTCTTTCTTTCTTTTTTTCTTTCTTTCTCTCTCTCTCTCTCTCTCTCTCTCTCTCTCTCTCTCTCTCTCTCTCTCTTTCTTTCTTTTCCCTCACCTGAAGCTATTTTTCCATTGATTTTTAGAGAGCATGGAAGAGAGAGGGAAAGACAGAGAGAAAGATCAATGTGAGAGGGACACTTTAATTGGTTGCCTCCTGCATAAGCCCTGACCTGGGCCCTAGCAAGGGAGGAGCCTGCAACCTAGGCATAAGCCCTAGATCAGAATTGAACCCAGACCCTGCGGTCCATGGGCTAAGGCTCTATCCACTGAGCCAAACTGGCTAAGGCAGGATATGACATTCCTTACCCCTCCAGCAGCGGACCTTCATTTTTTCCTCCAGGAGTGTGGTGGAAAAACCCTAGATCACCTTCTTAGATTCTTATTACCCTAGTTATCAAGAACACTGACAGTGGCATATAGGGAGCTTAGCCAATGAGCAGTGTGAAAAGGTGTTTTCTCTGCAGCTCATGCACAGAGGTTGGACTGCTGGCAAACCACAGCTGGCAGACCTGCCCTATCTCTGGGCCTGCTCAAGCCTCTGTCCTTGCTTGGGCAGGGTCTCAAAGCAAACGTTCTGCCTGGTGGCTCATGCTGCCCGCTATCGGTGACTGCCCTTCCTGCCCCCCTGGGACTGGGGGATCCCAGCGGGGCTGAGAGGACTGGGTTCCACCATCTTATAGCTATGGGTGCCACCATCTTTGTGACAGAGTGACAATTAATTTGCATATTATCCTTTTATTAGATAGAATGATATAATGATCAATACTCATTTATGTATTTTATTTGTTTTATGATATAGGTCTGATCATTGATTGCTGATATTTAATTTACTGCCAGGATGTGCCCACAACCAAGGTACATGCCCTTGACCGGAATTGAACCTGGGACTCCTTATTCCTCAGGCTGATGCTCTATTTACTGAGCCAAACCAGTCAGGCCCAGCTAGTAACTCTTAAGCTAAATTAGAATACTCTCTTTTCTAATTCATATAAAAAAAAAGTTTCATCAGAGTTTCCATTTATCATTGTGTTTAATAATCATGAAACAAATTCCACAAAATTTTCATTAGCTACACCACTAAATGTATCTTTTAATGTAAAGGTTATAAATATAGCAGATAAACCACATTTGGCATTTAACTATTAAAATAAACACTTCAACAATATAACCCTTCTTAGGAAGCACAACCATATTACATGGTCTACTTGTTTGCATAGCATTTGGAAAATAATGTAAAAACCACAGCACTCAGGAATGAGAAACTCAGTATGCAGTCTTCGGGTCTCATTTAGGGAGGGATTGGAGTATCTACTAATTTCTAAGATCCAGTCCAGAGGTTGTCAGTTTCAGCCAGAACACCAGGAACATGTAGTGGTAATGTCTAAACAGCAGAGGCTGTTTGAGGCTTCCAGGAAATAAGAAACAAAACAAAACCAAATGAAACAAAAAACCAGCCTAAAAATAATGAACAACATAAACTGTTGAACAAAAACTGATGCAGAGATAGAGAAGCATCTTTCAGATCATCAAACCTCAGAGGGAAGGTGGAGGAGGGTGGAGGTATGGAGGAGAGATTAACCAAAAAACTTGTATGCATACATCTGAGCCTAACCAATGGTTGAGCATTGACCTATGAACCAGGAGATCACAATTTTGTTCAGGGTCAGGGCGCATACCCATGTTGCAGACTCCATCCCCAAAGTGGGGCATACAAGTGGCTGCGTCCAATGATTCTCTCTCATCATTGATGTTTCTATCTCTCCCTCTCCCTCCCTCTATGAAATCAATTAAAAACACACACATGGAAAAACAACAACAACAAAAAAACTTACAGAACAACAACTCTGAAAACTAAACACCTAATGTATGCTTATGGTTGTTTTGGAGGTATCACATTACTTCATTTCTTGGAATGTACTATGATCATTCTACAATGACTACCTGCAAGGTCATCTTGAGCCATGTCCATGGCACCCTTAAACAGGCAGCAAAACCTGAGGGCAGAAATCTGCCCTCAGCACATGCTCTCAGACATAGAGGAAAGTATTCATCAATTTACTGAAATGTTATTTTGTATGGCTAACATTTTCCCTCAGAAATATATTTAAAAATTCATTGATAAGAACCTATTTTGTGATAATCAAACACTATACAGAATATGTACTTGGAGACATGAAGAGGTGAAAAAATGGGACCTGAAGTTGATGAAAGGCTCAGCATATAGGGAAATTGTTTACAAATCCTTTGCTGTTGTGTAAAAGCCACCAATGAAACCTGCCAAAACCACAGAAAGTGTAAGTGGCCTGACAGGTAACTGTCAGCCAAACAACTGCAGGACCAGGAACAATTTTCACTCCTTTGTTTGCTACAAAACTATTCAACAGTAAAATAAATGACTCTGCTGGGAATTATTTCTATTTGTGTGCTATCCCCACAGGATGTCCCTGACCAGAGTCACAATCATTTTTACAAAACCATTAAAAGTTTCCTGACAGTCAGCCTGAATTTTATTTGCTTCCCTCTATGACATTATTTCTGATTATAGTCTATTAGGTCCCATTTTACAACAGCACTCTTATCTTTTTAGATTCCACAGATTAATATTTATTTCTGTGGATAAAAATTGGAGAGGAATATTTTTTTCTCATGCATTAGGCATTTAATGGGATAAAAGAGAAGCTAAAAATAAAATACCAGAGATGCAAAATAAGATTAAGATAATACATACTGATAGAAAAAATTGTCACAAATTCTATCAGAGAGTATTATGAAATTACTTTTTATAGAAATGTATACTACCTGCCATTCAGAGTGAAAGGGATTAATAAGATATTAGAAATAATAAGGATGAGCATCATTAAGAAAAAGACAATTCTAGTTTACTAGAGGTCCAAGTGGACGAATTTGTGTATGGGTGGGGTCCCTTGGCCTGGCCAGTGATCAAGGTCTTTTCAGGGACCGGCTGGCAGGAGGGAGGGACAGTGGGAGAATGACCAGGTGGGAGAGGGGAGGGTTCTGTGAGGAGAGGGGCCAGGCGGGCAGGAGGGAAGGGGAAGGGGAATGGGCTGCGGGAGGTTGGCTGTGGGAGCACACTGAACCTAGGGGTTAGCTCCTGCATTGAGTGTTTGTCTCCTTGTGTCATAGTGACTGGTTGTTCTAGTCATTCAGTTGTAATGGTCTCTTAGGCTTTTATATATAGATAATTACAACTTAACTATTTCCTTTTAGGTTTTTCCCCACATTTAATTACACATTTCTTGTGTATGTACCTACCCCTGTAAAAATTGTAAAGGAATACAAGATATAGTATAAATGATGATTGAATTTTTGATTTAGCAATTCAAATAGTGTTGATGATACTTGATTTGCTATACATAAGTAGGTCAAACAGATGAATATATGCACTCATCTTCTATAGGGCTTTTGTATTTATTGTATTACCTATTAAAAATACTTTGCCCTTATGCAGAAACTGGTTTGGCTCAGTGGATAGAGGTTGGCCTGTGGACTGAAAGGTTCTGGGTTCGATTCCGGCCAAGGACATGTATTTTGGTTGTGGGCACATCTCCAGTAGGGGTCATGCAGGAGGCGGCTGATCGATGTCTCTCTCTCTCACAGATGTTTCTAACTCTCTATTCCTCTCCCTTCTTCTCTGTAAAAAATCAATAAAATATATATTTAAAAAAATAAAAATAAAAATACTTTGCCCTTAAATCTCCAAATTCCCATCTCTACCATTCTTCTCACCCTTCCTCCTCTTTCTTCTTCTTTCCCTCCTTTTATTCCTCCTCCTCCTTCCTCCCTCCCTCTCCTACCCCTCTTTCTTCACAGTTCACCCTTTAGAACATCTTGCATCATTCATGGCAGGAACAATTGTTATTTGTCACAAGTAGCTCCGTTTTCCTTGCATTCAATTCAACAACTTTCTGTCAGTATCCCCTCCTCTCACCCTTTTCTAATCATAAAATTGTCCACTGTCCCTTATCTTTGGAAAGAACAGCTCTACATTTTATTTATATCTTTATGTTTTCAAGTCCTAAAACATGCACATCCTCATGTAATTTAAGAAGCAAATAAAACAGCATTAATCGTCTTAGTCTTCTTTCCCTTCACATCATTTATTCAATTCTCTTCTCACTTCACACAAGCTGTCTAGAACTTTACTTCTATTCCCTGACCTTTGTTCATACTTCAAACTGGTTTGTTTATACTTCAAGCTGATGTTCATGATCCTATTACCAAAAGAGATGTTCTGAAAAGTTACCAATTGCCTCAGAATTTCCAATAATTAATTTTAATTTATTGGGGAAGCACTTATTGATCACTTACTATGTGAAAGATATTGTGTAAAGCTATGTTTGGAAGTAAACACATGAATATGAGAGAACGCTTGCTCCCAAATTGCTTATCATTCCTGCTACACATGGTTGTTGCAGACAATTGATTCTTCCTAAAATGTTATTTTATTCTTGTAGGGCAAGGGTCAGCAAACAGGAGCCTCAGACCAACTTCAGCCCTTTGTCTATTTTGATATGTGGTCCAGCATCTCAGAATTTTTGTTTTGTTTTGTTTTAGCATTTTGAATGGTTGAAAATTAACAAAATAAGAATACTATTTCATGACATATAAATATTATGTAGGATTAAAATGTACATAAATAAAGGTTTACTGAAACATAGCTACACCCTTTTATTTAAATATTGACTGCTTTCATGCTATAATGGCAAAGACCATATGGACTGCAAACCTACAACATTTTTTAAATTTATATTTTTAAATTTATATCGTTTGAATAATTACATATGTCTCCTTTTCCCCACATTGACCTTTCCCCAGCTGCTCCTCGCCCCCACCCCCGGCACATACTCTCACCTCCCTAGTGTCTGTGTCCATTGATTATGCTTATATGTATGCATACAAGTTCTTTGGTTGATCTTTTACCCACCATCCCTTCCACCCTCTCCTGCCTTCCTTTTGAGGTTTGATGGTCTGTTTGATGCTTCTATGTCTCTGGATCTATTTTTGTTCATCAGTTTATGTTGTTCATTATAATCCACAAATGAGTGAGATCATGGGATATTTACCTTTCTCTAACTGGCTTATTGAGCTTAGTTAGCATAATGCTCCCCAGGTCCATCCATAATGCTGTAAATGGTAAGAGTTATATTTTATAGCAGCATAGTATTTCATTGTGTAGATATACCACTGTTTTTAATCCACTTGTTTGCTGATGGACATTTAGGCTGTTTCCAAATCTTAGTTATTTTAAATTGTGCTACTATAAACATAGGGGTGTATATATCCTTTTTGATTGGTGTTTCTGGTTTCTTGGGATATATTCCTAGAAGTGGGATTACTGGGTCAAATGCGAGTTCCATTTTTAATTTTTTGAGGAAACTCCAAACTGTTTTCCACAATGGCTGCACTAGTCTGCATTCCCACCAGCAGTGCATGAGGGTTCCTTTTTCTCCACATCCTTGCCAGCACTTATCATTTGTTGATTTATTGATGATAGCCATTCTGAAAGGTGTGAGATGGTACCTTATTGTCATTTTGATTTGATCTTTTGGATGATTAGTAACTTTGAGTATGTTTTCATATGTCTCTTGGCCTTCTGTATGCCCACTTTTGAAAAATATCTACTTAGTTCCTTTGCCCATTTTCAAACCTATGATATTATTATCTGAATCTTGGCAGAATAAAATGTTGCTGAATAGAGGTCTAGGATATAACCCTACTCTAGACATCACTTTAATCCTATTGGCTAAAATTCTGTCTTAGAATGGACTTGTTATCTTCTGTTCTCTAATTGTGAATTTAAGAAAGCCAAACCCCAGACTTTGTTTTTTTTTTTGCTCTATTTCTTTTACGTTAAATTCCTCTGACAAGTTGTTCATTCTTATTGCTTTATTATTATCATGGTCAGATGACATCCAGACAAAACTGTTTAATGGACAATTTGGAATGAAGACATAATAGAGGAATAAAGTATACTATAATAATGGAAGTAGTAAAGGTGATTTGAAATTAAATAAAAATAAATCAATAAAAGGTAAAATACACACACACACATAACCACACATAGTGAGATAGATAGATGAGAGATGCATTACATAGGTGAGAGATAGACACATAGATGATATAGATAAATAGATGGTATCTATCCAGAGGTAGATAACATGACTGATTAATATTAGGGGAATTTTAAAACCCTAAGCAGTTCTATAAAATAACAGGACTACTAGATAGTAAAATAACAAAGAGTCAAATTAACAATAATCATCTGGAAACCTATGTATAGAACATTTATAGTTGATATTTAAAATATCCTCATTAAAGTTTAAAAAATAGACAATAATCAAAGGAATACCAGGCCTAGTTGCATGGGTAACAAAGGCAATTCAAAGGCAAGCTAACATTATTAGGTCAGGGTTCTCTAAGGCATAGAGAAAAGTAAACTTCTCATCTTCTGCATAACTTGGAATACAAATTCATTTTGTAATATACATAAAGTATGAATGAAAACAAATTGGCATTAGTATTATAATGAAGGTAGAAATAAGTATGTAACAAATTAGATGACCTAAGATGTATACACCCCATTTGGGCACTGAACTAGGCAGCATTGTGGATTCACCCAAGAGTGATATATAGACAATAAGAGATGGACACTGAACCACTGGAAACATATATTGAGTGAAAGGTGGAGAAAAAGGGTTTCACGAATATGTAAACACTAAACTAGAGGCCTGGTGTACCAAATTCATGCACTGGAGAGGGTGGGGTTCCTCATCCCAGAATGCAAGAGGGCACAGGCCAGGCTGAGGGACCCTACTGGTGCACTATCATGGCTGGGGAGAGCTACCCAGAGGTTGCCCAGCCAGGAAGGACTACAGGAGGACTCCAAGGTGTGTCCTGCCCATCTCACTCAGTCCTGATTGGCCAGACCCCAGCAGCAAGCTTACCTACTGGTCAGAACACCTGCCCCTGGTGGTCAGTGCACATCAGAGCAACTGGTTGACTGGTTGATTGTCTTCCCCCCGGCAGTCAGTGCCTATCACAGTGAGCAATTGAGCTTCCTTAGCATATCATTAGCATATTATGCCTTGATTGGTTGAATGACCAATGACTGGACACTTAGCATATAAGGCTTTTATTATATAGGCAAAGCATTTAATTTTGAAATATTTCCTCAGTAAATATATGTGTAAGTTTTAACTGTCACTTGTCATAGAAAAATAAATAAATAAATACATGAGTCAAAAAATACATATTTCTCAATAATGATGTTAAACAGGAGGCCATATCAGCCTAAATCATAGAGAAACTAAATTCTAATATAGTTTGATTAAAAATGTGGCCTTTTGACAGGTATCAGTTGGCCTATAATTTATTAACAAGTTGATAATATTACAGAAATTAAAAATAACCATTTAGAATCTTTTGTAACAATTTGACATTGTCATAATATCCATGACATTGCCATTTGTCATCAGTGGATCTGTCTTCTTGAACAGAATGTTTGTTGTTCATCCTCTCTCAAGTATATATGTTTTTTTCCCATTGATTTTTTAGAGAGAGTGGAAGGCAGGAAGGAAGAGAAAGCTGCCTCTCACAGGCAGCTCGACCTTGACTGGGAATTCAACCCATGACCAAGAATCCAACACCTGACCTACAGGTCAACACTCTAACTGCTGAGCACATTGACCAGGACTCTTTAAACAGAACTAGAACAATGTGATTCTTGTTTGAGTATATTTAGATAAATAGAAAAGTGAACACTTGAAAAACTAGTGTTTACTTTATCAAGTGCAATAGAATGTCAATAATTGTTCTCATTGAGGATTTGTTCCAAGTGAAACAAGGACTCTTTTGTACTTGATTAAAATGTTTAGTTTGGGATTCTCAGAATATATTTTACAACCATGTAAATATTTACAATCAAGGTTAAGATATTTGTAAATATGTTAGATGTATTACATTATTTTAATCTTGTTTTGTGATATCAAAAAATGAACCTAGATATTACAATAATGTATTAAATGATGTAATACCAATGGCTATTTCTCTTACTGGAACTTTTTTTTTAAAGAAACAATGAGATTAAACTACTATCAACAATTTTTAATTGGGATCACTGCTTATAACCCAAACAATACAACTGTTCTGCCCTTTAATTAAATATATTCAATTTATCGCATTCTATTTCCCTTTCCATTTATTATTAAAATGTCATAAACAGTCTAGTTCATATTAGTCAAAGCATAAGTAGTCACAGCAATTTGCCTTAATCTAGCCTATTTTAGAAAACTGTCACAACATAATTTTGATTCTACTATATCAAGGTGAAGAGGCCACATTCCAGAAATTTTCATTTTTTAACATTTATTGATCACTTTAAAATATGACTCATTTAACTTGCATAATAATCCCAGTTGATGGGTAATATTATTACACCAGTGAAGTAAACTTTAGAAAGGTAATCCCAGTTAATTAGCATATTGCCCTTTTAAAAGGAATATTAACATAGTTCATGATAATGTACAGCTGAACATTATTATGTCCAGGTCTGATTGACCTCAAAGCCTGTTTTCTTAGTGTCTCTAATATGCTGTCTCTAAAGAGAAACCACTTCTCAGTTTCTGGCTGTGCAACGTTATCAGCTCTATTCTTCTTAAGTTAAAATAAAGATGAAAATTTCTGTAATGTGGCGTTTTTACCTTGAGTAATTAATTTGCATGTGTTGAACTATCCTTGTGCTCCTAGAATAAAAATCTGATCCATTATTCTTTAAAAAGTAGTTTTTGTTTGTTTGTTTTGATTTTTGTTAATCTTCACTGGAGGATATTTTTTCCATTGTCTTTTATAGAGTGGAAGAAAGGGGGGGACACAGAGAGAGAGAAACATTGATGTGAAAGGGACACTTTCATTTGTTGCCTCCCACATGCACCCCTACCAGGCCAGGGATTGAGCGTGCAACCGAGGTATATGCCCTTAATCAGAATGGAGCCAGGAACCCTTCAGTCTGTGGGCTGACACTATCCACTGAGCAAAACTGTCTAGGGATGTATTCTTATAAGTGTACTAGTAGCCCTGTACATGAATTCGTGTGCCTGTAGCTCTCTGCGGGGCCTGGCCTCTCCACACTGGCTGCCCAGAGACTCTTCGTGGCCCAGAGGCCCATCAGCAGCTGATTGAGGAACGCTTGACTCATGGCTCTGGGGATGAAGCCAGCATTCTGTCAGGCTGCTCATGTTGCCCACTCCCAGTGGCCACCCCCAGGATTGAGGAACTCTGGAGGGGTTGAGAGGACTGGGCACTGCCACCTTGTGGCTATGGGTGCTGCCACCTTTGTGATGGAGTGATAGTTAATTTGCATATTACCCTTTTATTAGATAGGATAATGACTCCTTCTTACTCAGATAAAAATGTTTTTAAAATGATGGCAATAACTGTCTGACACATACATCATTCTGGTCACATTCACTCATAACTTGGCTGGCACTTATTAATAATCTCTTAAAGAAGACTTAATATGCTATCTTAGATAAAATTACTTTACCTAATTAATATGCTATATAACTCCATTAAAATGCTGCTGCACAATTTACATACTTCCTACTGTTGTTCCCTCATCATTAAACTTACATGCTTACAGTCTAATAGATGCACATGATAAGAATTTAAAAGTGTGATTTTAAATAAAATATTAGAAACCCTCCTTAAGTCACGGACTTCAAACACCGATTTTATAAATTTATTTCTTTTAAAATCTACAGAGTAATCTTCTGAGGACTAGTTAGAGGTAGTTTACATAACTCTTTTTAAGAAAACACTTGGCAGGATATCATTGTAAACACAAAGGGATGAGAGCTTAAATTTTTCTCCTTTGGTAACTCTTTGTAAGTTAAGCCATGTTTGAATAGAAGTCCACTGAGAAAAGAGTAAGTGGGACAACATTCTGATTACCTTTCTAAAACATACAGTGGTATTGAATTCAAAAGATTGCTCTATGGCTTCCTGGGGAAAGAAATTGCATCATATTAAAGAGCTGGTTTGTATCAAGTATTTTTGCAGACAGAGTTTGGAGAAATAATAATTTGATTAGAAATAGAATGAAATGAAATGCCGAAAAGAGAAAGTTGAGAGTATGACTAGGGAGTGATGAAATCCTTGAAGGCTGCACCACTAGAGGCAAGAGAGGAGACATTAGCAGGGAAAGAAATGTGGACTATTGTGTTCCCCATTTCTAACCTCAGTTACAATTTCTTGAAATTTTTATATTCTGGACAAAATCCTTACATACAAATTACATTACATTCTAATAGAGTACTAACAGTATTTATTCCTAAAGGTAGAGTAATTTCCAGGCTTGAAAATTTCAAACCTGCAAAACAAGACATTTTAGAGGTGATTTCCATCGGATATCCTGTAGAAACTATATTGCTCTATAGGTTATTGTTATTCAGCATTTTTGCCAGGTGCAGAATATCTATGTCCCAAAATATAAGACTGAAGCATGAAAACATGTATGTGAGTATCTCCTAAACTCTTCTAGTGATTATGGAAAATAGGTATATGTGAAGAACAATAGCTAGGTTATCCTATCTAATAAAAGAGAAACATGCAAATTGACCATACCTTCCCTATGTACACAAGCCATGCCCACCAGCCAATCAGGATCATGTATACAAATTAACCCAACCAAGATGGCAGTTGATTTGCATATCCAGGTGTAGAACAAAGACTGAAGACAGCATAGAAGGAAACCAAGCCCTGCAGAAGGGAGCAAAGCTGTGGAGAAGCAACAGGGGCTTCAGAGAAGAGAGGGAAGCAGGCGAGGATGTGGAGAAAGGCAGGGAGCAGGCAGGGCAGGAAGTAGTCGGAGCAGCAGAAAAGGCTGCAGAAAGACATATTCTTGCAGGAATCTTCCTGTAACAGGCCTCTAGTAATAAATAACTGACTAAAAATGTATTCAAGATTAAGAGAGTGATGAGGAAGGATGACATAATAATTGAAAACCTGAAGAGTCAAAAAGTTAATAAGCTTTAAAAACCCTGTTATCCTTGAGCATGTAATTTAAACATTTTGCCCAACCTATTTCAGTGTTAGTCCTGAATTCATAAGTCTGGAGTAGAATTCTATCTGTCTGAAGTTCACACAATTGGTGACAAGATGAAATCATGTGTACAGCTAGGATAAATATAGCAAGAATCCTATCTAGTAAGGCTACATAACAAACAAACAAAAAAAAAAAGAGAGAGAGAGAGAATAAAAAGATGAAAGTATAACTGAAACCAGGTTGTACGGATTTTTACTAACTCACTATCAGAAGCTGAAGCCTGATGCAATCTGACATTTCACCAAAATTGAATTTTTATTTAGGGCAAGCAAATAGCATCTTGTGAGAGGTTTGATGGAAGATTCTATATGCTAAAATATTTCAGTTTTTTTATCTACATTTCACTGGACAGTGAGTTTTTTGGGGGATTGCACTGCAACTCTCAACATAAACAGTGAATTTGAAAATGTTATATCCATGCTTAATCCTTGTCATGAGAAAGAAAATGATTGCAAAAGATTCATTTCCACTACTCACACTCAAGATATTTACTTTCTAAAGTCTAAATTAACTAGTTTTTGTTTTTGTTTTTTACATTGGAACTCCAAACTTATACAGAGCATCTTCAGAGTAAATTTTTGATTATGTGATCTTAAATTAATAGACTCATGAGATTTTACTTCCCTTGAATCAATTCAATGATAATTTATTCTATACAACATTTTTTACAAAGACATTAAAAGAAGAACATGACTTTGTGGTAATTATAAAATAAGAAGTATTATGATGAGGAGGAAATTAGATGTATGTATCTTTAAATTTAGAGAATGCATAAAAGAAACTCTAAGCAAACTCTAACCAATGGAATTTTCACTAAATTTATTAAACAAGTGTTAGTTAACTCCTGCCATGTATAAGGCATTGCACTAAGCATGTTGGGAAAACAAACACTATTTAAACAAGGTCCTTGACTAAAAGAGATAGTAAGCCTTGCTGGTTGAGCATTGATCTATGAACCAGGAGGTCATGGTTTGATTCCTGGTGGGGGTTGTACAGGACGCAGAAAATTAATGATTTTCTTTCATCATTCGTATTTCTATCTTTCTTTCCCCCTCCCTTCCTCTCTGATATCAATAAAAATATTTTTTAAACAAAGAGATAGTAAAACATGGTAGTCAATTTCATATGTTATCTAGGCTATGATACAGAGTTGTTTTGTCAAACACTTTTTTTAGATGTTGTGAAGGTGTTTGTAGAGGTGATTAACATTTACAATTAGGTGATTTTAAGTAAAACAGATCACCCTCCATAATGTGAGTGGCTCTGATCCAATCAGCTGAGGTCTTAAGATTTTATGAATTAAGTTTCCACTGGTTGGTATGGCTCAGTGGTTGAGCATCAACCCATTAATAAGAAGGTCAAGGTTAAATTCCCAGTTAGGACACATGCCTGGATTATAAGCTGGATCCCCCGTAGGGTGCATGCAGGAGGCAACTGATCTATGATTCACATCATTGAAATTTTTATCACTCTCTTATCCCTTCCTCTCTCTGAAATCAATATAAACATATTTTTTAAAAGAATGACATCAACCAAAGGACTTATATGCATGCATATAAGCCTAACCAATGGACACAGACAACTAGGGGTGTGAGGGCATGAGTGAGTGGGTGAGATAGGGGGGTAATGGGGGAATAAGGACACATATGTAACACCTTAATCAATAAAGAAATTAAAAAAAAAAAGAATGAGGTTTCAAATAAAGGAAATCTGCTTCAGAATTTAACACAGAAATACTGCTTGAATTGCCATTTGTCTACAGATTTCAGACTCAATAATATAATAAAAACTAGAGGCCCAATGCATGAAATCATGCAAGAGCATGCCTTTCTTTCCCCTGGCTGCCAGCACTGGCTTCCCTCTGGCACCTAGGACCTATACTTCCCTCACAGTCCTTGCTTTGTCCTGGAAGGTCATCTGGAAGGACATCTGGTCTAATTAGTATATTATGCTTTTATTATTATAGAATAGAGGACAGTGCATAAAATTCATGCTTGGAGGCAGTCCCTTAGCTCAGCCTGCACCCTGTCCAATCTGGGGCCACTTGGGGATGTCCAACATCCCTCTCTCAATCCAGGACTGTTGGCTCCTAACTGCTTGCCTGTTTGCCTGCCTGATCACCCTAACTGCTCCCCTGCCAGACTGATCATGCCTAAACATCTCTGCCTTAGCCCCCACCTGGGATCCAGACTTCCCTCCCTCTGGCCAGCTGCAGGAACCAGAGATCCAGGTTGTATTCGCCCAGGCCAGCTGCAGGAGCCTGGAACCAGGGCAGCTTTGCCTGGGTTGGCCACAGTTGCAGGTGCCCACGACAGTGGGCATCTTCATCTTGGCCTGGCTTTGTCAGGAAGGATGTTCAGAATGTCATCTGGAAGAAATCCAGTCTAATTACCATATTACCCTTTTATTAGTATAGATTTGTGTTGCTGACCTTAGCTGTGGATTTAAGATTCAAGACTGCAACATCAATGCTTAACTGATATTCTTGCTGGCTGATCTGCCCTACAAACTTCAAATTTGCCACCCCATCTATCACTACCTGAGCCACTTTCTTAAAATAAAACAGAGACATAAAGAGACAAATGCAGATATACATATAGATATAAATATTCTATTGGTTCTGTTACTCTGGAGAAAAATTTTTCTCACATAATACTCAATTTTCTCATGAACTTATTTTATAATCAAATACTACTAAAATCTACCACAATATTGGGCCTAATAGCCTACATACTCTGAAATTGACATCATTTTTGTTTAAAAAGCAATAAGAAATGAAGCTCATCTAACTTATCGTTTATTTTATATCAGTAGACAATAATCATTACATAAAAATATATATATTTCTTTTTTGGTATTAATAAATTCCTCTATACATTTAGCAATTATTAAGTGGAACTTGGATTTGGTCAAGTCACCATTCTCTATATTATTCTTCCTGCTTTATGGATTTGATCAATTCACTATTCTCTGTATTATTCTTCCTGCAGTAAATATATATTGGGCCATAACCAGTTTGGCTCAGTGGGTAGAACGTTGGCCTGAGGACTGAAAGGTCCCAGGTTCAATTCCAGTCAAGGGCATGTATCTTGGTTGCAGGCACATCACCAGTAAGGGGTGTGCAGGAGGCAGCTGATTGATGTCTCTCTCTCATGGATGTCTCTCTCTTAGGAATTTTTCTAACTCTTTATCCCTCTCCCTTCCTCTCTATAAAAAAAAAAATCAATAAAAATATGTTTTAAATATAAATAAATATATATTTCACCTAAGCAATATATATATATATATTGCTTAGGTGAAATATTCTTACATTTTAATATCAATATCTAAAGAAGTAGAAATTTCATAATTTAAACACACACATTATTTAATTATTGCTCTCTTTTATAAAAAAACTAATTTTTCTTATCTCTTCCATAGAGTATAGAAATGAATTTTTGTTTTATATAAGATAAGAATGCTACTTTTCTATTATAATATATCTTTTTATTTTATAATATGCATTTCTGCATAATTACATATATAGAATGATCATAATATTTCCAGAAGATATGACTTGCAAAATCTGATGCAGTAAATTAGTTCTTAAATAACTATTTATTCCTGCTTTGTCACTGCACATGCACAATTGTGGATTAAAGGTGGGATTGAAAGAAATTAGTTAAGACTATAAACACTGGTGCCTGGTTTCTACCTCCTATTCAATTTTTTTAAATAGAAATGTATAAATCACACATCTATTTATGTATATATAATTTTATATATACTCAGATATATAGAGGCAGATAAGTAAACATAATCCTATATAGTTTCCACTATAAATATTTTAGGAGAATATCTGTATATCCAAAGTTTTTAAAGAGAAAAAAATTCAGGTATATAAATTTCACAACCCTTTTGTCCAGACATATGACACAATATCACATTAAGTGTTTGCTTCTTTTATTATTTTTAGACTAGTGGCCCAGTACACAAATTCATGCATAGTGAAAGGAAATTAATTAGAAGTATTTTAATATTCCTATTTACTCTTTCTCTATAATAGAAGTGTCAAATTCTAATCCATGATTAACAATGATAGATCAAAATGCACACGTGCAATTGGCACCAGTGAGATCTTCATATGTATTATGCAAGCACAAGTCAACTTAGCCTTTTAAAAATATACAATAAACTTGCTTAA
Organism: Lasiurus cinereus; assembly: GCA_011751065.1. NCBI lineage: Eukaryota > Metazoa > Chordata > Mammalia > Chiroptera > Vespertilionidae > Lasiurus > Lasiurus cinereus. The sequence continues at coordinate 2,837,145 of JAAGEH010000014.1, read as the reverse complement.
TTAGACCTGCTTTATGATTTAATTAAACTTTTTCCAGCCCATTGAAGTACCCCAACTTATCTTTCAGGTAATTGTCAATAACACAGCAGTAAATACATGAAGATTATCATTGTAGATCATGCAGGGAGAACAAAGGGTAAAATATTTAACTGCAGCAGTGTTTGACTACATTTTGTGCAGTGAGAAAACCTGAAGTCATTTTCAAGGTCCACCATTTCTTACTTCTGTTCAGTCAGGTTAAGTTTCTAAGTTTTCTAAATCTCCATTTTTGGACTAATAAAAAGAAATAGGATACTACCAAATCTCCTATCTATCTACTCCAGGACTTCTGTGGGCATCAAATGAGATGAGGCATGGAAAACACTTCACAGACATTTGGTTAAAGTATAAAATGTTTGCATCTGGTTATAAAGCAAGTCATGTTCCTGAGCTGAAGAAATTTCAAGGAGGCTAGATGTTAGTGAAGGAAGCCAGGCATTGATATGTGATGTTATTACCCAGACAGACACTTAGCATATTAGCCTTTTATATCTATAGATTCCAACTAGCAAAATTAATTCATCTACAACCATTGAAAAATTTTCCAGAAAAGCATATTCTTTAAGACATGAGTCAAATTCTGTTGAACTATTTTCTGTGTGTTGAACCTGTGTGGAACAGCACACAGGTAATGAAGGAAGAAACTTCTTTACTTCTATATCTGTAAATCATATTCATGAGGTGACAGTTTTGTGACAAAAATATGGATTTCTCAGATTATTTTATTAGTATTAGTAACTAAAGTTTCAATTTCTGTGATGTAACCAACACATCAGTATCAGCTAATTTTTCATATCTGTATATTAGCTCATATTTCTATAATGTTTTTATAAAATATGTATGTGGTATAAAATTGAATGATTTTCATTATCAAAGAAAATATTTTTATTGATCTATTTATTTGCACACATATGAACACATACCTTATGCAAAGTGGATTTATTTAGTAGTAATATTATCTTAATAATAAAAGTCCAGGCTTGTAATGACTGTTCACGATCAAATGCTGACCATCTGAAAGTCAGAGCTGGGTTGCCCAGTTATAGCCTGGCGACCTAGCACTGACTGCCCAGGTGGCTGAGACCCAGAAAGTGAGTTGGGGTCTGATCTGCCGACTCACTGAAAGCTGTTGATCTGCGTACTTACCTCTCTCTCTCTTTCTCTCCCTTTTTCTTTCTGATCTTGATCAGCAGCCAAGGCTTTTCTTTCTCTCCTGGCCTGGGCAGGGCCTGCTGTTAAGCCACACCTCTTTGATCAGGCTCAGAGATAGGCTTTAAGCTGCTGGATGGCATAGGAACTGAGCAATCAGGAGCAAAGGAGGGTACAGTGGGGAACCAATGGCTGCCTAGGAAGTGGAGCTTCTTATGCTGACTGGCATAGAACCGACCAATCAGAATCTAAGGTGGGTGCTGTTGGGAACCAATGGCTTCATAGGAGGCAGAGCTTTTGATGCTGGCATAGGAACCGACCAATCAGAACCAAATTTGCCAGCAGAGGAGGGTAATTGGGGGGTGACATCAGGCATGAAGGGTAGGGCAGTTAGGGGTGATCAAGCTGCCTGGCAGAGGCAGTTATGGGCAATCAGGCAGGCAGGCAGGTGAGCAGTTAGGAGCCAGTGGTCCCAGATTGTGAGAGGGTGCAGGCTGAGTTGACGGAACCCCCACACTGTGCATGAATTTCATGCACCGGGCCTCTAGTATGATTATAAAACAAAAAATTGTATATGTAATTTAAAATGTTTTCTTACTTGTACACTATAGCTTAAATATGGTAACAATGCTATTCAGAATTTACCCTATAACTAAAATATTTTTTAAGTTAAACATGGTTTCATTTGTTTTAAACCATCACAGACTTATTGAATTAAATTATTTCCTTTATTGAAATTGAGATTATTTTGTCCTACAGAATATCTGGAGGCAAGATGACCTATCTTATCTCATTCTCATCATTTTTTTTTTTTCTTCTCATTCTAGGGTATGGCTTTAAAGTGTAAATTGTTATCTCCCTACAGGTGTTAGCAAAGTTAGGTTTACAGTTGTGTGTACATGAAACACAGAGTTTATTCTTGCATTATTATTCATTAATTATTGTATTATTTATGTGTGTTATAAGTGTAAACCTACTTTTGCCCACCCTCATATAAAAATATCCAACAACAACACTGAATACTAGTAAGCTAGAAATAAGAGTTGAAAATAAAAGCTGTAAGCTATGGCATTGATACCTGTTTTTACTCATCTCTTGGCCATGCCAACCTTAAAAATGAGTATCAAGAGAGGGTTACATGATGAGATCTGCCAATAATGTATCTAATTTTGGGTGTTTGGTGTATGCCTGAACTTGTGTGGGAATATATGGTAGCAGATACCTTTAGTGTTATATATTTTGGTACATACATATTTATGTGGAGGTACAGTATATAATTTTGTATGCAAAAACATTGCCCTTAAAATATATATAATTATATAAGGTACACATAAATAAGTGCATTGGTATTTCCGATGTAATTCTAAATTATTCATTTCATAGGAAAAAATGAGATGAAGAATAAAAGGGAACCTAGATTTATAAAGCAATGACTATACACCAATACTTCACTGGATTATATCTATTTTCTTTCATTTTGCCAAAGTTAACATTGTCTCCCAAAATGAGAGATGTTTTAAATTAAAGAGCAAGTGAAGTTATTATGTTACATTCAATGCTGGTATTTCACTCCTATAACCTTTATTTTAATTACAAATTTAAAAAAAACCTGAGAATATATAATATATCATTTTTCCTCAAATATGAAACCTGCATTAATAACAGCCAATATAATTTTAATATTTTCCTCTCAACACATCTAATATATGTCTATTTTTCATTGCATTTTCAAAATATAATTCTACTTAAAACTGCTACCTAAAAATGCAAAGAAATTATTAAAATACTTGCCTGAAATCCGAGGAGCTTTTCACTAGGCTTAATGTGCCTCTGAAATTCACACTCTATGGGTTGTATCACTTTGATTCCATCTTCATAAAAAACATAGAACATGTTTCCAATTCCCAGACCTTATAAATAAAAACACATCCAAAAGCTCAAATGAAATTATTAGAAAACTTTACAACCAATACTCAGTGCCCCTCAGATTGCTGACAAATCAATCTGCAAAGTCATGTAATGTTAGTAAAGCAAACCCTGTGTGACCTTCACCAAATTCCCAAGTAACTTTGTGACATTAGGTAGACATTCTACCTTATTCTCCCGTCTGCAATTCAGTTGCTTTCTGTAATACAACTCAATAACTTTAAAAATATATTATAAATGGAAATAGTAAACTGGTACATAATGTGTGATACCTTCTCTAGTTAATTCAGTTAAGGGAAAAAAAGTACTTTTGAATAATCCTATTTACCCTTGTTCTTTTATTAGAAATCCCTAGTGAAAATAATATGGCATTCTTTGTAGGAATTTAATTTATATAGAAATTTTTAAAAAATAAAAAGAATAAGACTTTGAGATTTCAGAAAATAAACCAATTTTTTAAATAAAATCCTACATAGAAATCTTGTATGTCATTTTTTATACTAGCAGTGTTTGGGACCTATTTCTATACTTCAAAATTTGAATTAATTTGAGGTTTTATTTTATTATATATATATATATAAAAGAATTAATACTATATATATATATATATATATAGTATTAATTCTTTTATAAAGAGGAAGGGAGAGAGATAGAGAGTTAGAAACATCAATGAGAGAGAAACATAAGTAAGCTGCCTCCTGCATATCCCCTGCTGGAGATGTGCCCGCAACCAAGGTACATGCGTTGACCGGAATCGAACCTGGGACCCTTCAGGCCCAGGCTGACCCTGTATCCACTGAGCCAAACCAGTCAGGGCTAATTTGAGGTTTTAGAAAAAAAAAACTTCAGTGTACTAATTTAAAGCATACTTTTTTTTTTTTTTTTTACATTACAGATCTAAGTTTGTGGCATGTTACATTTTGTATCACTTTATAAATCCAAACCTAACCTGTACAGGACACTACTGAAATACCAGAATGCAGGTGGGGTTAACTGAGGCCTGAATCTGGGGAGTTTCTGCATATTCCTGCACACCTGCTCTCTCCATTTCCTCTGGTTCTGTCTTTTCCCCACATGTCCAGACCTAACTGCATGTAGTCCTTTCTTTTCAGATCCTCAGCTGAGTAGCATCCTTTCCCAGCTGTATTGTTATCCATAATCATCTTTGTTCAATTTAATTACACCTTACATGACTCAGTAACAGCGTATGTTCTTCGGAAAGCTAAACCACTGTTGCTCAAAATACTTAAAATCTAAAAACATCTATAAAGAGAAAAGTACTTTTTTAAGTACAAAAAGTTCCTAAGCATTTTTATTTCAATTGAGAATTGGAAGTTCTATTAAGTCAAGCCTGAGGATCACAATAAAGGTTTATTAATTTATAAAATTGTTTGTTGATCTCAAGACATATTTATTCTTATTAAGTGTTCTTAATTTTAAAGAGTCATCAAATCTGTCCACCTATCAGATGTCCACTTATTATTACAATTTGGAGGAAACTGTATTCAAATATAATTATGACTATATTTGTCATGGTGTTTATAATTATCTTTTGGCACATCAAATTATCTAATCATATCTATACATTTTAAATGACTCCAGACTGTTTTGCTACATCCTTATTGTTTTATAAATATTTTACACTACTTATGTCTTAATATAGTAATCTTTATCAGGTAATTAAACATTTTAAGTCCAGAAAGTACTACATTACGATGGGGCAGTCCTAAATAGCAGAAGAGGCAAGAGCTAAATTCAAATGATATTTTAAGATATATATAACTAAGTAATTGTCAGCTATTCTTTGTAATTATAGTTGTGCATAAAGGACTATAAATTCTAAGCCCAATGAATAAAATTTCAAAAAGTCAGTTTTAATGTAAAAAAAATGTTTAATTTGTATTAGTAAGCTTCCAGTGAACATTAACCTAAGGTTGATGGATGCTATATATCAATGACTATCAATTTAGTATTAATGTTGTTGAAATCTATAAACATAACCAAATAATAATGTGGTGTCTGATGTTCAGATATCAGTTACGTACTATATTCAGTGGTTATTATAAAGCCCATGACTTTTTTTTAGTTTTTAAAATCTATGTTTATTGAAAGTATTACAGATGTCCTCTTTCCCTCTCCCTTCAATAATCCCCTCCATCCCAATCCCTCCAAGGTCTTCATTGCACTAGTGTCTATGTTCATGGTTTATGGGCCCCAGAACATTTTTGAATGATCATAAGTCTGCCCTCCTTCAGCTGCTACAAAATTGTACTCCACAATCAGGCATGAGAAGATGATTGAACCTGACATTACTCTATGCCCAGTTTGTTTGAAAACTTCCTGCCCTTTCTTTTTACTTTACCATATTCTGTACACAATACAATCAGTGGAATTCTACTTTATTCTTGCACTGATGAAATTTTTGAGCTATATTTTCCTCTAAAATCCACTTAATCCATCCAAACAATCCTTCCATTCTGAGAGACTATTTTCTTTCTTTATAAAATATGAATTACACATCAGCATTTTTACCAAGCATAAACTACTTTTTAGGTTATTGAAGAAACACAGACATCATTATGTAAGGTTTAGTTTGTTTTTGCATTTTATTGTTTTCAGTGAAATGCAATTCCTTAGTGTGTATGAAATTGTTATGCAACAAAATGCCATATCTAAGTATATTTATAAAAATAATAGTAAGTAAACAACTATGTATCAATTACTCTGGCTTGGAATAAAACTTTACCTATATCTTTTAGAGTTATCTTTGAGTCCCTCCTTTCTTTACCACAAGAGGTCCATTTTGCCATTATTTTTTGCTAGACATATTTTGTTCATAAAAATTTTCATTTAGTATTTAGCAGCAGAATTTATAATATGAATATATGATGCAGACATGTTTCTTTTTAAATTTGCTGCTATAATATTGTACATATGTACATTTATTATGATTATAGTGGGAACAGAACAATATAAATTACCTGATGATGGAGATGTTGATAACTGAAGACAAATTCAGATTTTCATTTGGAGCATTCATTAGATTTATTTGTAAAGTAGCAATAACATATTTGCATATATTTATTATAATTATAAGTTTCTATGTTCTAATCTTTCTATTTTTTTTGAGAGAGGATATGAGAATGTAACATATAGATAAACTCTATTCTCTGGATTCAGGCAGCTCTAAGGCAAACTGTAGTTGTAGAACCAACTGTTGGTTGTGCTATTCAGTCATGGGGTAGAGTTAATCAGTCTTGTCACAATGACCTGATCTTAAAATTTGAAGATAATAACTATACTTATATCATAAAGCTGTTGTAAGAATGTAATGAGATGGAGAAATTAAAACATTTAACAGAGTGACTGACACATAGTAAGATTTCAAGAAACAAAAACTCTCTCTATTTTTATAATTGACATTATCTCTTATTTGAAACATTAGTTGGTTGGGGGGCAAAGGGTGAAATGTACATAACCTGAATATGATTATTGTCCTCATGATTTCCTCAAATCTATACTGTGAGATATACTGCTAAATTTCAGTTTTCCATTATGTTAAATTATGTGAATCCATGAATTCCTAAAAGTTCAAATTTATTTTCTTTGAGCAGGTGTCAAAGTTGTTTCTTTCAGTGTGTCTACAAAGTTAAAGATGTTTTCATAATAATACTAGATGTCATTTGTGAGTTTGTTTTTTTTTTTTTTGGTGTGTGTTTTTCTCTGTCTCTCAAATCAGATTCTCCCAAAAGTAGAGTGCACGTCTGAATAGGCTATAAGACACCTGTTGTCAAAACTGATGTCCCAATAATTTCCTGCAGAACTAGATATAGGACGCTAGCATTTCCTATTCAATCAGACACTTAAAAGATTTGAAAAATATGAGACCCCTCATTGTTTCCTGAAAATATAGCTTTAAAAATAATGTGCTATTTATGGCTACAGGTAATGGGCTTATTATAATAACTTTTAATAAACTAATAAATACCCACTTAAATTTTTTCTGTTTAAAGTTTTAATATGGTAAACATAAGAAAATAACCCACATAGACATAAGCTTATGTGTTCTCAGTCATGCTGGAAAGTGTGACCAGGTCCTGAATCCCAAGAAGTTTGATAACCATGTGGGTTTTGATTACAACTCTCTCCTCATTACTGCCTTTTATTGTAGGTATATTACAAAAGTTTTTTTTACTCCAGTGAAAGCTTCATGGCTCTAGTCACAGTAAAGATTGGGACCATGTGCAGGCTGTTTTTCTTTTCCTTTTTCCATCCCCTGGTGAAGTTAGACATAGGTGCTTTGTCTTTTACAGGTCGATTGTTAATCTAATAGAGTTCTGTGCTCTAGAATGTAATCCATATTTGTTGGTTCCTTGTGAGCTTTCTTTTTGCTTTGTTATTCTTTCTATACAGAAAGAGGACATAAGCAAAATTACCTGCAGGATCATAAGAAAGCATTATTTCCAGGGGATATTCTAATCAATAATGCACCTTTGAATACATGGAATAGAGAAAAAATGGGTGTAATGTGCATTCCTGTCTCAATACTTTGAGGAAAACTATTCAATGGTAGTGCATTGTGATAATATAAGTATGTTATTTATTATATATATAGAAAATATTTTATATAACTTATACCAACAATACAATTTGGTTAATTTCTGATTACCAGATGAATATTTAAGTCAACCACAAAGAAGATGTGTGGTGTTAATTGCCTTTTTCTGACTTAATTTTACATTACTTTAGCATTTAAGTTATAGTAAGTTAAGAGCAAATTGTAATTCTACAATGCAGTAAGAATTTGTGATTATTGCCTTCCTCTGACTTAATTTTGCATTACTTTAAAATATAAGTTATAGTCAATATTAATCTTTTCAGATTCAAATTATCCTAAACTTACTTATATTTTTGACATATAGAATAATTATTTTATTTTTAGATAAAGAAAAATATAGGAAATAATAGATTGTACACAATTGCATTTCTCACATTGATAACTAGGCAGAGGTAGACTTATGATTCATGAATGCTTCTACGTTTCTGTTTTAGAGCTAAAAATCTTTTCACATACACAGTATTATCCCAGTATCCCACCTCAATAAGATCCTTATATTATGTTCATTTAAAATAAGATTGACTCTTTCATTCTTCCTATAAAGTTTTGAGGAATGATTGTGTCAAGCTATTTATTAGGCAACATTAATCTAGGAAGTAGATGCCATCTGACACACACACACACATACACACACACATTATATATATACTAGAGGCCCAATGCAAGGGGCTTAGCCCTCTCAGCCACAGATTTGTTTGGAAGGTCATTAGGCTGTCTAGTCGGATTGACATATTACACTTTTATTATATATATATATAATATATATATATATATATATATATATATATGTGTGTATGTATTATATATATGAGTGATATTATCTCAAACCACTCCTTTTGAGTCATTATATAATTCCCTGAGCTTCCAAAGGTTTGCTGAAAAATTCTATGCAAATCTACATGATTAACTTCACATGTAATGAATACTATATTATAAAATAATATAGTATTTGTTTGCTAAATAATTACTATTAGTTAGAATCATGTATGTGTGTGTGTATATATAAATAAATATAGATAGATAGATAGATAGATAGATATAGTAATGCATGTATGTTTACATACAAAAGGATAGATACCTCTTGTCCCAAAAGTATCAGAATAAAATTTTAATAGATTAAAATGGTTTCAAATAATAGATCTCAATGTGATGTTAAGTGATATGGAGGTCTCTAATACCTTGGGGGTAGCTTGAAAAATGCTATTATATTATCACTAGAGGCCCAATGCATGAAATTCGTGCAAGAATAGGCCTTCCTTCCCCTGGCTGTTGCACCAATTTCCCTCTGGCACCCAGGACCAGGGCTTCCCTTGCAGCCCCAGCATTGTCTGGAAAGTTGTCCAGTCTAATTAGCATATTACACCTTTATTATTATATATTACAAATTAATAATTAATATAAGCAAATAATGTTCATGGTGGTTATTAAACAAAATCAATTTACAAGGCATAATTGTTTCCCATACTTTAAATTTTACATATCAAAGATTCTCTAGGAAAATTCCAACTCTATTTCAATTACTGTTAGATAAATTTGCCTCAGTTAGGTAAAATAACTCATCCAACTTTTCCCAGCAATTAACAAGTAAGACCAGATGCAATGCACCTGATTTCCGATTCCTTAAGTAATATTTCTTCCATTATAATGATTTAAAAAAATCACTTTTTAAAATGCTCAGAGAAATATTTGTTTAATCTCAAGAGCAAAGACAAAATTATGTTATGTAATAGATATGTCAATGATAATTTAAATTATAATTGAATTTGTACATTCAAATATGAAATATCTAAGTGGAATGAATTGAGAGGGTATAGTTACAGAACTTCCTTTGTTATCTAACCCTTAAAGGAGATTATATAAATGATTTAAGGAACAACAAATATCAAAGGAAAAAAAGGAGGGAGGTGGCATCCTTCATCTTTGAGAACAAAATTGAAATTAATAAATTTTAAAAATTCCAACCAGGTTGCTGCAAATGGTAAGAATTTCTTCTTTTTAATGGCAGCATAGAATTCCATTGTGTAGATGTACACAGTTTTCTGAACCACTGGAGAGCCTTATGCTTAGTGAAATAAGCCAGTTAATGAAGGAGAAACATCATATGATCTCACTCATTTGTGGATAATAAAGAACATTGTAAACTGATGAATAAAAGGATAGATACAGAGGCAGTAAAGCTTCAAACAGACTGTGAAATTACAGCAGGAAGATTAAAGTTAGGTGAGGTAGATAAGAGATCAATCAAAGGACTTGTATGCATGCATATAAGCATAACCAATGAACATAGACACTGGGGGTTGGGGTATGCCTGGGAGGGGGGAGCAATAGGGAGATATGTATAAAAAATTAATAAAATAATAAAATAATAAAATAAATAAATTCTAAAAATGACTTGAATATTATGATTAATGGCCTTCAAAGGTAGCAACGTCTCCAGCTCATGTGGGAAGCTGTAACTAGGGAAGAGAAAGTTTGCTTTGGATGGACTATTAAGACAATAATTTGTTCCATTGTTTACCTGGAGTGTAATGATGGTATAGATATTTTTCTCCATAGAATATAATTAAAACATTGATGGGCTATTTGAGTACCTGGTCTAACACTTTCCAGCCTTTGTGATTAAGTAAAAAATAATAACAACAATACTAAATGTCAGTAGATATCATTTATTAAATGTGGATTATATTTAAAAAACTAATAACAATCCTATGAGTATTAATAAATATCCTTATTTTTGAAATAAGAATATTATTGCATAAAAAAGCCTAGTGAGGGAGACAGGTCCTTCAAGTTTATAAACCATTTAGTTGAATAATTTATTACATTCCCTAGATAAGGCAACAGTTTTTATATTTGTTCTTTTCCTAACCTAATGAGAGCTTATTATGTAAATAATGTTTAACTAAAGATTCCTTTATTTTTAAATTTAATTTTATACTCTTAAATGTATTTCAATATATTGTAATTTAATTTCCTGGCTGTATATCAATTATCAATAGTGCTTCAGGTGATGAGTGGTATTAATATATTTAATAGTAGAGGTTTACACAAAAATTTTGAAATATAATCAAATAAAAATATTGGCTCAAAACAAAAACCGGTTATTAAAATTGATAGTCAACATATATACTAAAAGATTAGGCAAAATAATCACAACAATGTAACAAATAATAGAATTTAGTACCTTCTTCTCTCCATAATATGTTAGCTACTGCAGCATGTTAAAAAGAAAGAGAAGGGAAAATAAGTAAAGAGAGCTTCAGTTGCACAGTAACGTAAATAACTATTAAGGAGGTCACAATCTCTGAGACAAAGCCTATACATAAAAATAGTGAAGTGAATTCAACAAACTACTTTAAAATGAACAAAACAGCAAAAATGCTGTGGATAATTAACAATGTTCCATTCATTTCTTGAAATAGCCTATTCTTTGGCATAAAGATTTGTTAATAAACAAAGAACATTTTATGCATCACCAAAAAGAATGGAATTTTTAAGTTAATTGTATTGTAATACAGCTTTAGAATAAGCATTGACAGTTAAACTATTTGTTTATTTGACAGTATCATTAAAAGTTACTAACAGAAAAAGTTATATTCTTATAATTCTCAATATTACTAAGATTTTATATATATAGGCTTTTGAACACAAAAGTTGCTTATTAAGTAAATATATGTTTTCACTCTTTAAATGACATATATATATTAGTATAGATATATTTGTATAGATATATTTATATAGATATAGATATAGATATAGATATAGATATAGATATAGATGTTTATATTAACTTTTTTCTAGATAATATGTTTATTAAATACTAGAGGCCCAGTGGGCACAAAACCATGCATGGTTAGGGTCCCTAGGCCTAGCCTGGCCTCCGTGGCATGGCCTCTGCTGTCACACGACGCTATATGAAGCTTCCACCTCGAGATGCTTTGCAATGCCTGACTCCCCTCACCTCACCACTGCTCTGTGAGGCTTCCCTGCCTTATGACTGCTTCGCAAAACTTGCTGCCACCTGAGTGACTGCCCTGCTAAGCTCATGGCCAACTCACAAAGCAGCCTGCCACTGCCCTGGCTCAACAATCCCCAGTTCTGCCGCCTCGCCAGCACCCCCTCTCAGTGAGCAGCTGGGGTGCTGGGGAAGAGGGGGTACTGAGAAATGCTTTATGCACTTCATGGTGACGGATCTCCTGTTTGGTCATGACGCCATCTAGCTCTTTATATATATACTAGGATGAGTTAAAATAGTAAGATAGAAATAAAGAGATGTTACCAATAGAAATATTCTCAACAAAATGTCTGTCTGCCTTACTAATTCAAAGTTACCCAATTTCTATGTTTTCAAAGCAAAATAATATAAGTAACAAGAAAATATAACTAACAGAAAATCTTGTGTATATATATATATATATATATATATATATATATATAATTACTCTCTGAATATTTTAACTATATTAAAGCATAATAACTTTTTTTAAAAAAACTGAATACCCAGGATGGAGGTCCAGCATTCCTAGCTGAAGGCTGAAGGACCACGCATGCAGTTTTCAGCACCTGTTAAATTTATTTTAAAATAAATTTTTATAGAGTAAGTATTTTTTGTGATTTTGGGTGTTCTTAATTTCTTAAGAATATTTATTCAAACATGTACACATGATATGTATATCTCTTCAGGACATTTTATGGTGCTGTTCTTATTGCTTCGGGTGTGCTTAGCATGTATATGAAAATAATAGATCTATTTGTAAGGAGAGGACATAGGCCTATGAAAGAAGAGAGCCATGCTAACAAATAATCATGACCATCTTTTAAGTCCAATCAAAGAAACAAATATCAGGATCAGTGCCTAGGTACAGGACAGAAGGATTATCTCTGAGGGGTAGAGATTGGGTAGAAAAGCAAGGAATAGCTTCATTGGATTTGTGATATTCAGGAAAGATAATGCCATCCAAGCTCAGAACAGGAATGTGGAGGGCAGGGACCATGGCTAGAGATACTTGAGGAATACCAACAGACCAAGTTTATAATTTTTTTTTCTAGAGAAATTTAAGTAATTGAATATAGTTGGAAGGCAAAAAAGAATAGGAGCTAAGGCCACAGTATTTGCCCATGATAAAATCATGAGTCTTGTACACAATGTCAAGGAGATAAACTTTTCTTCTGGAGGCTCAAGAAAGGTTGAACCAAGATTATACTTATCATTATTTTTCTAGTTTATAAGAACGGTAACTACACATATGATCAATTGTATCTCCATCCATTCACTTAGTATTGAGTGAAAGCCTAGCATGTGCCAGATATTGTATTCAATACACAGATTAGAACAGACCCACCTCTGTGCTAATAGAGCATCTATTTCTCTTAAGGAAGAGGAATTGAACTAACAGTACCCAAATCATGGTAGAGAAAAATTTCAAATTCTGTGTTAGAAAAGAGAGAAGCAGTCATTGGGATGTTTTGAACGGGTGTATTAGACATAGTCTATTCTGAGACTGGAGGAAACTTTCTTAATGATAATGCTAAAGGTGACATCTAAAAGATGAATAAGAAAGAGCAAACTGACTGAAATATAATGTATAGATACAGACAAAAGCATTCACAAACCCTACTAGTATATCAAAGCACTGTTATTTTAAAGGACTAAGAACTTAAAAACAAGGATGGTTTATTTTTAAGATAAATAATCACTTATTAGAAAGTACATGGTTTGTGATATTAACATTAGAGAAGATAAAATTAAGGGCACTACATATTGAACTTAAAATTATATAAACCAAATTCATAGCAATATAATATGAGGCAGAAACTATTAGCACTGGATACAACATAGATAAATCTACAGTCACATTCTGCTTTTTTTATTCTTCACTCTTAATATTTGAAAAAAATGAAGAGAAAAAGGACAAAGTTTCAATAATATTATTTTAATATTGAATTAATATTTTTATAATGAGTATTGGACTATAGAAACAGAAAGTATTTTCTTTTCAAGATATCTTGAAAGGAGGAGGAGAAAATGGCGGCGGAGTAGACGGACGTGTCTGGAGCTTTGTCGCTGGGCAGAGGGAGAGAGAGCGGCTGAGAGTTGCATTGGGAGTGTTTGTTGGCAAGCTAGGAGTCAGTTGTCCTCCAGGGGAAGGCGGGGAACTGCTGGAAGGGGCTCTCCCGGCCAGGCAGCCTCACTGCCACGGGGTTTTTGTCCGCCGGAGCCACCAGCGCGAACGCGGAGCCCAAGCCATCTTGCAGTGGGAGGTGGATGTCTGCGGCGCTCTGAAGCCTTCGGCTGGGCACCCATGGAGCAGCCAGGAACCCGGGGACCCAGAACTCCGCTCTCCAATCGGCGCAGACACGCGGCGGAATCAGAGATCCACAGAGCACACGGAAAGGTCAGATTGCGCCTGACTTAAGGGGGAGGTGGATGTCTGCCGAGGTCTGAAAGCTGCGGCTGACGGAGGCACCCACAGAGCAGCCAGGACCCAGAGCGCGGCTTCCCAGGCGGCACAGACACGCAGGCGGAGGATTCAGAGATCCACAGGGCGTGCGAGCGCGGAAGGGTCAGACTTAGCCTGGGCCAGGGTGCGGTCTCCTACCCGCGCAGGGCAGAGACTCGCACTGTGGGAGCCGGGCTGCGGGAAAGCTGCCTCTGGAGAGGTCCGCAGAGGTGGTCAGGGCGTGATCCCTGAGTGTGAAGGCAGACCCTCTGAGCTGTTGACAGAGGAGAGCTCCGGAAAACAACTCTTTTTTTTTTCTTTTTCTTTTTTTATTTTTCTCTGGGGCAGAGGGACAACCTGAGAGTTATTGCAGTGTCCAGGCTGCAAAACCCCCACAAACTGGTTTTGGGAACCACAGAGTAGCAGGATCTGAGCACAGCCTAGAGAGGTCCTGTGCTTTGTCTCAGAGATCAATTCCGAAACACTGCCATCCAATGGATGACACACAAATTGACTCTCGCATAACCACAAGAGAATAAAGAGATTAAAACATCAAGAGGGGAACACAGGGAACTGCAATACCTCTCCTACTGGGAAACAGGAGTGCCAAGCAGAATAATAGTGGAAGTGAAGGGCCATTCTATTTTTCTTCTTTCTTTTTTT